>JAANIC010005952.1:202917-214472 GCA_017607545.1 Acromyrmex charruanus | reverse complement strand
AATTTTGAGGTTCTGTGCAAAAATTATATATACAAAAGTTGCAGATCTTTTCAATATCTACAACATTGCCACACAACATTTTCCGATCGGAGGCATAGTTTCGCCGGAAATAGCGAAAAACTCCACTCTTACCCCCTAAAAACCCCCCCCACAACCCCCTTCCCCCACTACAAAATGCTTTAATTTTGGATATATCATTCATCTCATTATTTTTTACCGATTACACCTAGTGGCGACCTGTTCTTAATTTTTCACCTACATTATGCTATCTGCACTGGTCTAAACATGCTTTATCCTTACGAACAAATTTATCCTTTAAAATTAATACTACATTTATTGGAATATTTTATGATTTCATCATAAAAAATTGCTTTTAAAAAGTACATATCACTAAAAATGCGATTTGTAAAAAAATTAAAGTTAATGAGATATATATATATATATATAGAAATAATTTTTATTTTAGAGTCTTCATAAAAAATTCATCCAAATACATTATATTGCAATATTGCTGGAACGGTTTTTTTGCAATATAACAAAAAGCGGATTATCTTAACATTGTTGGAATTTTACAATGATTCAGCATCGTTTCGCAACCACCATGCAATATTGCAATGTTTCAGTGAAATCATTCTGTAATATTTCTGCAATATTTCTGCAATCTTTCTATGCTATAGTTTCAATGAGTTTTTCAATGATACTTTTAATAGTAAAATCATCTGTTTTTTCGCGACGGGAGTACAAAATTATTTTTGAGAATTTAATTGCAGATGCAAATATGACATATGTAAACAGATAATTAATAAATAATTTTAGTATAACTATTAATATAACTGTTGAATATACGAGGGCAAGTCAATAAGTTCATAGAAAATCTGTCAGAGGGCATTCGCAGTGTCATGTCACATTACTTTTTGACAAGTAGCACCTTTCAGTTGATTACTGTCAAATTTTGAGCGGAATTCATCGCGGTTTCATTTCTGTAGACGATTAAAGCGAACAACCTTTGTATTTTTTGCAAAATGGAAAAAAACGAGTTTCGTGCAGTGATCAAACATCTATATATGAAAGGTTTAATGCCGAAAGAAATCAAAGCCGAGTTGGATGATGTTCATAGCACATCTGCATTAGCGTTTACGACTGTATACAATTGGCTAAATGAATTTAAACGTGGTCGTATATCCACATGTGATGCACCTCGTTCGGGACGTCCAATTGAGGCTGCTACACCAGAAATCATCCATAAAGTCCACGATATTGTTTTGACTGATCGACGAGTGAAAGTGCGCGAGCTTGTTGAGACCACAAGCATATCACATGGCACAATGATTTCAATTTTGCACGAACAATTGGGTATGAAAAAGTTATCGGCAAGATAGGTGCCGCGTTTGCTCACTGTGGACCATAAGCGCGATCGTGTGACGATTTCAAAACATATTTGGAGATGTTTCAACGTAATCCAGATGAATTTCTGCGTCGATTCATTACTGTGGACGAAACATGAATCCATTACTTTACACCCGAGACGAAGGAACAGTCAAAACAATGGACTTCACCGAGTGAACCAGCTCCGAAGAAGGCAAAGGACCGTGAAGTCGGCCGGAAAGGTGATGGCCACAGTTTTTTTGGGATGCACGCGGTATAATTCATATTGATTACCTTCGGTTGAAGCAAACGATCAATGGCGATTACTACGCAGCCTTATTGGATCGTTTCAACAACATTTTAAAGAAAAAACATCTCCATTTGGCGAAGAAGAAAGTGCTCTTCCATCAAGACAATGCATGGGTTCACATGTGCTCGGCATCGATGGCCAAATTCAACGAATTCCGTTACGAATTGCTTCCCCATCCAGCATATTCGCCAGATTTAGCCCCCTGCGACTATTTTCTGTTTCCAAACCTGAAGAAATGGTTCGGAGGAAAGAGATTCACTATCAGAGAGCAGTTCATCGCTGAAACAGAGTTATTTTGAAGAGTTGGACAAATCATATTATTTGGCTTGAGAAAGTTGGAGAATTGTTGGATCAAGTGTAAGGATCGAGCTGAAAGGAGACTATGTTGAGAAATAAAAATGAATCGATCAAAAAAATGTGTTTTATTATTTTTTTCTGAAAACTTATTGACTTACCCTCGTAGTTGCAAAATATATTTTTCACATGTAACACTAATTTTCTTTTATATTTGCGAAAGTTAATGTTATATCTTTAACAGTTACACTAATATTTGGAAAATTACTTATTAATTATTTGTTTACATATGTCATATTTGCATTTACGATGCTGGCACTGATACAACAAAGTTCATAAGCGTCGCGAATGTCGAAAATCGAAACTTAAAGGGATCCTAAAGCAAAGTTCTGACGAACTCATCAAAGGTTGCGCTGCGCGCTGCGCATGTTTTTATATATTACTACACCAATATTTCACGCGATCTATGATATATAGTTGCACATTCGTAGTGTTTGTGAATTATTATTTCGTAAGTATAAGTTGCAAAATTTTCATATCAAGCAAATGTTGTCACGGCTTGACAAGCTTGAAATTCCATGTTACACTAAGAAATGGTAAAAAATATATCAATTTCGAAATTTTTGATCTTTCTCGGCATAAACTTCACCTCACAAACACGTATTAATACGTATTAATACGTGCTTTAATACTGGAAATGGATTTTCGAATCTGTAAAAGAGAAAAAAAATATTTGTTATAAAAAAATTACATAATTAGTTTAGTAAAATTACATTTAGTCGATAATACAGACGGCTTTAGGATCCCTTTAACTCAAAATGCGAAATCGACCCACCCTGCACAAAATAGAAAGAAGAAAGAATTAGGAATAAAGAATAAACGATTTCAGAAACCATGTATTCCGATGTATTCAATTTCTAATCGGTAATAGATTAAAATCATTTATTCTTTATTCCTAATTCTTTATTCCTTCTATTCTACGCAGGGCCTTATTTACGAAAGTGGAGTCTCCTTAGGGTGCAATTACATGTAGCGCGGTATGCGGTACAGAAACTAAGTAAATATAGAAATCGCGCAAATTGTGCGGCTTGTTTTTTTTTCTTTTGTTACATGAAGCGCGGTAAACGGTACGGGCCAGTGACAAATTCACATTAGTAAACACTTTTTAATAGAATTAACTGATTTAAATATAATTATTAAGTAAAACCGTTGAAAAAATAAGAGTGTTGATAAAATATGCATAAGAAATAAGTTAACATATTTAAAAAATTCATATTAAAGTTAATTTATCACTAACCCTTATCGCTCTATAGAAGGGAAAAGAAGCAAGCGGCACGGTTTGCGCGGTTCCTATAGTTACCTAGTTAGTTACTGTATCGCATTCGAATGTACATGACCGGACAAACTCTCCGGTTGTAAAAATTACTATTTTAAATCGTTTGTATTTCGTATGCAGAGTTTTAAAGTGCAATTAAAAAAGTTTGTGAGTCATTTTATTAATTATAATTAATGAATCTTTTTTGAACCATGTATTTGATCAAAATAATCAGCCGGCTCAAAATTCAACAATGTTTATACATGGAATCGTTTGTATTTCGTGTGAAGAATTATGAAGTACCATTAAAAACATTTGTGAATCTTCTAGACTCTTTTAATTAAATATTTAAATGTCATGTATTTGACCGAAATATAGATTCAGGCGCTACGGAAATTCTTTTAAACGCGATCGGTAGTCTCTCTAATATTTCAGTACTTCTGGTTCTTTTTCGATCATACCATTTATAACAAAATTGCTCCATTCAGCAGAATCAGTAGCTTTAAAATAGTTGTAAGATTCCTTAATACGAGAGAAAATTAATTCTTGCCCTGACTTCTTACCAGATGTAAATATATAAATAATTGCATTAAAGAATCTTACAACAATTGCAGAGCTGCTTTTACTAATGTGTCATTGGGTAATTACAGTTTAGCACAGCCACCTCAAAAATCAATAAAATTAGGCATATTCGACGCGTTTTTGCATGAAATGAAAGAATCTGGCAAAAAAAATGTCGTTCTGTCCCGTGAATCGAGATATTAAGCGTTAAAGTTGACAACTATTGAGATTAGAAAATCTGCCACAGAGGTCTATAATTGTTCTGTTCTATATAAGTTTCGACTTTCCACGCAAAGCAACTCTCACCCTCTCTTCCCCCCTCCCTGCAAAGGACCGCACGACTTCTATAATTATACTATTGTTGTTGAGGTTAGAAAATATATCATGTAGACAGTGGGCAGTTACACTGCCTCGAACAAAGAAAAAATTACATATCCTACCCGCTTGGGATCCGCCTAGAAGTTGCAGCGTAGACAGTGTCCGCTTGGAATATTTCTAACTCATGATGACAATGGGGTGTGAGAACAGTCTTTTTAGATATAAATTAATTCCTAAAGATTCCTTAATGATACAAAATGGTTGGATACAACAGGGCAATAGGAGTCAAGTACAGTAATTCTTGTACAAACCAAACGGTTAACAAAACGACTTTATTAATAATTAATCCGCACATGTTTCGGCTCACTTTTGAGCCATCCTCAGAGACAGTATGTAATTACAAAAAAATTTTGTTTACAAACTAATTCACTTCAGTCAGCCACTTCCAATTATTAACGGAAACTATAATATAAAAACGAACTTTAATAACAATCTAAAATAGTGCTCGGAATTAGTTGCCCATTTCGGGCAGATTCCTGAGGCGACCCCCACTACCACTCGAGACTCGGCGGCCGAGCCCACGTGACGCTGTGCCCCAAGAGCGTCGCGATACAAAAAGTATGCTGGGAGCATATCTTCCAGCAAATATCATTAAAATATTTTCTTTTCTACATGATTTTTATTTTAATATTTAAATTTTTTATTATTAACATATTATATGTATATTCTACAATAATATAATAAACAATAATATAGTAAGCAATTATTATAATACTGTAATTACATCATAATTACAGTATTATAATAATTTCTTACTAAAATGGTATTATATAATTTCTTACGAAATGGATAACTAATTCCGAGCACTGATCTAAAATGTATTAAAATTATTAAAAAGTAATTTTTTTGGAAGCAAAAACGATTTATTATGAAACAATAGAAGGTAGCTCACTGAAATAAAAATTCACCATATCGCAAACACTTAAATTCTAAAGGTTTAATCAAAAACTAGTCTTTGATTATTCGGCGAATCAATATCAATTATTTTGAAATTAATGGATAACTTAGAACATTTATCACAAAGAAAAAGAAAAAAAAATAACTTTTTTATTAATTATAATTCTACTATTAATTATAGTTCAAACAAATATCAAAATCAAAACTGAATCTTTAATAATTTAGGGTATGGTCAACGCGATATTGCAAACGCTTTGAAGTGTTTTTTAATTAGTCAGTTTGTAAAATTCTTTCTTCTAATTGGTCCATTAAACGCTTCAAAGCATTTGTAGCGAGACTTTGATCACAGCCTTATGGCCGAACGCCACTTGAAATTATAAACTTCTTCGATCAATCAGTATACAGCCGGTTATAAAAACGTTGCAACACTTTTTTTCGATGGGTTTCGGAATGCAGCTTGCTCACCAAGCGATTGATTCTTATTTATAGATCCATGAGTAAGAACCAATCACTTGGAGAGTAAGCTGCGTTCCGAAATCCATCGAAGAAAAAGTGTTGCAACCATTCTGTGACCAGCTGTACATTCTTCGTTACATTAAGATTAATGGCCGCAGCACAGACTCTTGCATAAAACATAATGCATAGAGAAATGCATAATGAATAGTGCATAAGAGAATCAACCAATCGAAATTCTTCTTTTCCATGGAATGAGAGGAAAGGAAAGATTCTGATTAGTTGATTAGATGCTTACGCACTATGCATTAACGTAACGAAGAATGTACAGCTGGTCACAAAAAGATTGTAACACCTTTTCTTCGATGGATTTCGGAACGCAGCTTACTCTCCAAGTGATTGGTTCTTACTCATGGATCTATAAATAAGAATCAATCGTTCGGTGAGCAAGCTGCATTCCGAAACCCATCGAAAAAGTGTTGCAACGTTTCTGTAACCGGTTGTATACTGATTGATCGAAGAAGTTTATAATTTCAAATGGCGTTCGGCCAACGCAAAGGTAATCTTACTTTCGGTAATCGCGATTCTTTGGTTAAGCTCCGAATTCGTCTGTGTTGACACGGCTATTTCTTGTTTACAACTGTTTAACTAATGAGAGTTTACCTAACTCTTAACTATATCTACTTAACTATATCACGAGATAGCATTTGCCGCGAATATAAAAGTTAGCAGAAAATTCAAATTAAAATTAATTCCAATTCAGCTGCTGCACTCTGTACATATTTATATATAGTATCGTTGTATATATTAACGTAACATATGTTAACATTTTCAAAAATCATTAACGTTATTTCGAGGTTGCATATCTATTAACGGTCTAATATGGTCTATTGAGTTGAATGTCAATGGAACATGACAACTATGATAAGATGTCGCAACGACTGTGCTATTCATACAGACAATTCCGATAATCACATCTATCCGAAGATCGACGAAGAATTGAATATTCTCCGTGAGTATCCTAGCCTGCTTGGCTGACAAATCTTCTCGAATGTCGTCTTTCGTCATTATGATATAGCCCAGCCAATAGACGAGTCTGTCGGAGAGTTGGTTTAGTCCGTAGCGTTTCGCTACGAAAACCTTTCGTGCATTTACACGGTAATGCATTTATAGATTTTAATACCTAAAAAATGTAATAAAAATCTACAAAGCAATTGTTTTTTATTTAGTGCAATTCGTGAAACTTATAGGGAAAAAAATCTCAATCTTAATCTCAATCTTAATCTCAATCTCAATTTCCAATGCATAGTCTGATCACGGCTTTACGCCGCATGAGACAGCATCCTAAGGATGCCATCTCATGATGCGTATTGCCGTAGGCGCGTATTCGTGTATCGAAGCTCCGACCAATCATTAACGTTCCGCCGTTTTACGTACGTGTCGCTTTATGCTTAAACGCAATAGAGAGCCTACAATCAGAGTGACGCCATACGGGTATCACTTGTGATTGGTCCGCCATGTTTTAGCCATTCCCTCCAGTTTTTTAAACGCATTATTTTCTAAATTTTGAATTCATGCTAAAAAATGCTCAAAAATTGTGACAAATTAAAAAATGATAATAAATAAATATTGTATATAAAATAATAAAACTTTTACATATATTATTTATTATAAAATTTCATTTATATTTTGTACTATTGCAAAATTGTACATTTTGTAATATTGCACATTACTTTATACAAAACGTTATTTATTGCACATTATTTACGCTATTAAATCCGCTAATTTATTATCCATTCTCTGTTCCTACATTTTAGGAGCAAAATGCATCTGTAATAATATAAAAGATATCAAAAATTCAGAAAAATATTATATATGTATATACCATTTCATAAAATATTATATATTAAATATCGTAATTATCATATTATTTGATTTAGACTCACAATGCAATGATATATAATTGAAAAGATTACGACAAAAAGAGAAAGAATTAAATTCATAACCAACGTGATGACTATACATATACTTAGCCAAGACACATGCCTTCAGATATTATAATTAATCTGTGTATATTTTATGTTACATTTTTATTTTAATATTTTAAATACATTATTTATAAAGAATAAATTACTTTACCTCACAGATGAATTTTTTGACGGTGTCCAATTTTTATATTTGCCATTTATACTCTTTAACCAATTCATTCGGCGTTCTGTGTCTTTTGGAATTATTTTCATAACATATCCTTTTTTTAATGAATTGTTACAAAACAGTATTGTACATCCAACCATATTTCTAAAATAATTTCGATAATTTTATTTTTATCAATGTATCTTTACGTATCGTTCAATGCTGTTGCACCTATCCCTAAAACTGACAGTCTGTTGGATAGACTGAGACCGTATATCTCTTTCTCTCTCGCAGAATTTCGCTAAAATATGACGTCGTCATCTCTCGTATGGCGCCACTCTGATTATAGGCTCTCTATTGCGTTTTAGAGCGCCGAATGAATTAGTTAAAGAGTATAAATGACAAATATAAAAATTGGACGTTAAAAAATTCATCTGTACGTGAGGTAAAGTAATTTATTCTTTATAAATAATGTAAATATTAAAATAAAAATGTAACATAAAATATACACAGATTAATTATAATATCTGAAGACACGGTTGTCTTGGCACTAAGTATATGTATAGTCATCACATTGGTTACGAATTTAATTCTTTCTCTTTTTGTCATAATCTTTTCAATTATATATCATTGCATTGTGAGTCTAAATCAAATAATATGATAATTACGATATTTAATATATAATATTTTATGAAATGATATATACATATATAATATTTTTCTGAATTTTTGATTTCTTTTATATTATTACAGATGCATTTTGCTCCTAAAATGTAGGAACAGAGAATGGATAATAAACTAGCGCATTTAATAGCGCAAATAATGTGCAATAAATAACGTTTTGTATAAAGTAATGTGCAATATTACAAAATGTACAATATTGCAATAGTACGAAATATATATATAAATGAAATTTTATAATAAATAATATATGTAAAAGTTTTATTATTTTATATATAATATTTATTTATTATCATTTTTTAATTTGTCACAATTTTTGAGCATTTTTTAGCATGAATTCAAAATTTAGAAAATAATGCGTTTAAAAAACTCGAGGGAATGGCTAAAATATGGCGGACCAATCACAAGTGATACCCGTATGGCGTCTCTGATTGTAAGCTCTCTAAAACGCAACAATCAGCGATTTGTCGGTTTATATATTTATGTATGTCGGTCGGTCGAATAAGAGTGTGAGACATAGAGAATGGACTGCGCAATCCCTATCTAAGTAGTATTCAAATGTGGTCGACAATAATGAGAGATAGGGACCGTGGAAGACGGCCAATCGCCCTCTCATTCTCTCCCCCATTACGCCATTGAATGGAAAGAGACAGAGATGGCCATCTTCCATAGTCCCTCTCTCTTACTTTTATCGACCATTTTGACACATGGATCTTTCATTCTCTATGGGTCTGAACACAAGAATTATCATAACACTTACTTAGACTTAAATTGTAACGTAAGTAATGCACAAGCTTTCACATATGATGTACAACTTATTACCGTGCCTTCAAGAGACGGCAATAAATCGTACATTATATGCCAAAAGTGCGTTACTTATGTCTACAATTTAAGTAAGTGTTTCTATATTGTTAGAAACATTAATTTTATGAATTTAATAGGAAACGAAATTACCGACTCGTGGAAAATCATGCCGCTAGCTGTAAGTATCATTAATGATTAGAGATTAGGTTATGTTTAGAAATAAATATTCATGAAATGATGAATCTTTTCTCTATTTCAGAAAAGTATATTTACGTATTCATTTTCTTTTGTTCAAATCCATTTTTTTCGCGTATTCATTTCTTTAATAGGAAGTATATGAACAAATGATTCCAAAAATAATAAAATGGAAAAGATCTTTTTATAAAAGGCAAAGATATAATGACATCTTTGACATTTATATTTTTCATCCAGTTCTTACATTCTTTGGTTTTGCAGCTTACGAAGTGGATATTGCGGCTGGCATATCGATGGATTATTGAGAACAAGTCTCTTACAACATCATTGTTTTAGAATATTTAACGAAGAAACGCACTTGTTATATGTCGATATCAACTTCATATCATGTCAACTTCTATTGACAATCAGCAGTCGCTAAATAGTGATTCTATAAATAGTGATCCCACCAAGCTATCAACGACAGGCATCAAAAAGTAAATTTTTTAATTATTTATTGGTGCTTGCTAATATTAGGTGTAATAAAAAGAAATCCATTATTTTTGCATGAAATTGAAGGCTTTGAAATTGAAGAATGATCCGATTTAGGTCAAATATGCACCGTTTTGTTCTATAACTTGTTGCCATTTTGAAGGTAATTCCATTATGCCTCTCTCATAGAAAACCTTTGTCCCTATTGGCAAAAACTGGGACAGTCGATTTTCACAAGCTTCTCTTGAGACGAATTTTTCACCAGCAAAATCATTCGCCATAGACAGGAACAGGTGGTAATCACTTGGAGCCAGGTCCGGACTATAAGGTAGATGCATAAGAACCTCCCAACCAAACTCCCGGAGCTTCTGGCGAGTCACTATCGATGTGTGTGACCTTGCGTTGTCCTGATGGAACACAATTCCTCTCCTATTGGCCAACGCTGGCCGCTTCTGGGCGATTGCTTCCTTCAGACGGTCCAATTGTTGACAGTACAGGTCCGAATTAAGAGTTTAGCCGTAGGGAAGCAGCTCATAGTAGATGATTCCCTGCCAATCCCACCAAACACATAGCAAAACCTTCCTGACCGTCAATCCTGGCTTGGCCACCGTTTGCGCCGACTCACCGCGATTCGACCACGACCGTTTTCGCTTGACGTTGTCATAAGTGACCCACTTTTCATCACCAGTCACCATCCGCTTCAGAAATGTTGATTTTGTTGCGATTCAGCAGCGATTCAGCAGATGGAAATTCGGTCCATGAGGTTTTTTTGCGTTAACTCGTGTGGCACCCATACATCGAGCTTCTTTTTGTATCCAGCCTTATTCAAGTGGTTTCAAACGGTTTTTTGTGCAATGTTTAGCTCCTGGACAATCAAAACAGTGCTTACATGACGGTCGGACTTGACGATTTCTATTATTTTATCGACATTTTCGACAATTGGCCTTCCAGAGCGTGGTGCATCAAAATTACCGGAACGGAATCGACGAAACCAAAATTGCGCGTGATTGGCTGTTACAGTATCAGGACCATAAACACTATTCACATTTTCAGCCGCCTGGCTTGCGTTTTCGCCTTTATCGAAGAAAAACTGTAAAATATGGCGTATTTTCTCTTTGCTGGTGTCCATCTTTGACGCGCGCTCAAACAATACTGAGTCAAGCAATCACAAAACTGTCTCAGAAGTTTTTTTAGTACGAAATCTTATCTTTCTAACGCTATCTAGCGTAACCCGATCGCACTTATACAACGCGAGATACAGATTACTAAAGCCATCTATTGGAAAAATAATGGATTTCTTTTTACTACACCTAATATAATAAAATTATCAAAGATTTTTCAATTATTCATTGCTTTTAGAATTGAGGAGTGATGATAACAGCGATATAAAAGCAGCAATTTGCTCAGTCCTAAAAGTGAGTTTGTAAGAAAGGATGCAGTGGATGGATTCCTACTTCAAATAGAAGATCGTCTATGAGTCCTCCCAATACGCGAAAGACATCAATTTGAGATACAAATCTTGTCCCTACTTTTTGATTTAGAATAAAAATTGAGCCCAGTTTAATGTTTGTGCAAATGTTACATTTATTCTGTGATAATTCATTCTTATTTACACTAATTTTACATATACATATATATATATATATATATATATATATATGCGTGCGCGTGCGCGCGCGCGCGCGCGCGCGTGTGTGT
>JAANIC010005952.1:103367-196321 GCA_017607545.1 Acromyrmex charruanus | reverse complement strand
ATATATATATATATATGTACAGGGTGTCTCTTAAGATGGGTCAAGGCGAGTGGCGGCGGCGGCGGCGCGCAGGAAGGGGGAAGGAGCGCTTCATCACCGTTCTAGTGTGGACCGTCCTACGAATTCGCGCGGCACGGCTTAACCGCATATTGGCGTAGACGTTTCCTTTTCTAATTCGAAAACTACAGCGAGTATCTCAAAATGGTATAAGAATTTTTTTCCTTTGATTCATTTTCCATCTCCAATGTGGCTCCGACCCATCTTAAAAGATACCCTGTATATATATCGGCCTTATGCCGGGTGACTTTTCCTTTGAATTTTTATTATAATTCTTTATTTAAGACTATATTAATTTTCTAAAGTTGTAGGATCAATCACTGTTTTTTGAGTTTTATATAAAATATTTAAATCAATTATTGAACAATTATTTGTAATTGTTTATATACTCAACTTTTGATAATGAATAATTGTTGAATAAGTTTTCTTACGTAGTAATTTTTAATATATTAAGCTCATTGCTATTATGGATTTTTTGTAATTTATTTTAATTTCTCAATTTCAATTCCTTGCAATTATATCTTATATTTGAATTCTGACAAGAAAATGTTTCGTATGAAATTTTATCAAGACGTAGAGATGTACTCGCGGATTTAATTAAATCAAATGGGTGGAGATATTCCCAATTGTTTATAATATTGTACATTAATAATTATTATTCCAGTATTTGTTATTTTTAATTTAATAACTTCTAGGTAGTTTGTTTATAGTGATAATAATCTTGTCATGGAATTCTATTATCAATTAAATTGAAAAATGGACAAGTTAATTAGATCACTAGGTTAGCTATGCTCTGATTGATCGATATTTTTTGTTAATGAAAATCGCGATATTCGGTATTGGTTTTTAAGAAATTTATCATTGTCGTTGACCCTTAAGTGAACTTTGATTTAAGAAATTGGGATTTAAGTTTCGTGGTTGTCGGGATGTGAACTAGGCTTAAAGTATTTTTAAAGGAGCGAAAATTGCTGTTTGGTTCTTTTATAACCTATTTTATGATTTACAGGTATTTGTGGTATTGTGGAGGTTATGGAATAGTAACTATATTTCTAGCTTTCTGATTGGTCGAAATCTTTCATGAGTTAAATCTTGTATTTATTAAAACAGAATAAGCTGTAAATAATTTTTGTGTAACAGAGTTCTAATAATCATTTTGAGTTATGTTCACAGATTTTTGAAGAATTGTTAAGATAATGAAGTAAAAAGCCAATAGGATTGCTGCTTGAGGGTTTAGCTGTTCTAGCGATGTCAAGACATGTTACGTTACGTTATGAAAAATAAGAAAGAGAGAGAAGGTAATATTATTAGCGTTGTATAACGTTCGTTATTAAAATGATGCGTGTATAGTAGTAGAATTTACAAAAAAAAAAAAAAAAAAAAATTCTCAGTCTTGATGTCGTTTCGTGACACTGACTAGTTTTAATAAAACGCATTCATCGTCAGCTGACAGGTTTTAATAAAATGCCAAAAACGTTTATCGTAATTTGTTCAGTGTAAATAATTTTCAATAATAATGCAATAAGCAAATGATTGTTTAAACTTAATAAGAATTTTATATCTTTCAAGGTTTATCTACATTTACGAGGGGTGTTCAAAAAGTAAGTTTCCCTGCTCCGGGAAAAAAGCAAAACACAATTTTTAGGTTAAAGTAACATATGTATTTATTGTTTGACTTATAAACTATTTTTCTACATAGTCCCCTTGGACTTGAATACATTTTTTATATCTGTTCTGAAGCTTTGACAAACCTAGTTTATAAAAATCCGTGCCCTGTTTTTTAAAGAATAATTTAACAAAGTCTTTCACTTCATCATTTGAATTGAAGTGATGGCCACCTAAACTTTCCTTTAACTTAGGAAAAAGATAAAAGAAATTGGAAGAAATCAGAAGAGAGTGCTCCAAAAAAAGCAAAAATCCAGTATTCTGCTGGTAAGGTTATGGTCACAGTTTTTTGGGACAACGAAGGTGTTCTGTTGATTGATTTTCTTGAATTCGGTACCACGATAAATGCAGATCGTTACTGTGAAGTGCTAAATAAACTTAAAAGTGCCATTAAACGAAAGCGTCCTGGAAAATTATCGAGAAAAGTGTTGCTTTTTCACGACAATGCACGGCCTCATTCAACAAAAAAAACACAAACCTTACTGGAAAAATTCAAATGGGAAATTTTTGATCACCCACCATACTCTCCAGATCTCGCACCAAGTGACTTTTATCTTTTTCCTAAGTTAAAGGAAAGTTTGGGTGGCCATCACTTCAATTCAAATGATGAAGTGAAAGACTTTGTTAAATTATTCTTTAAAAAACAGGGCACGGATTTTTATAAACTAGGTTTGTCAAAGCTTCAGAACAGATATAAAAAATGTATTCAAGTCCAAGGGGACTATGTAGAAAAATAGTTTATAAGTCAAACAATAAATACATATGTTACTTTAACCTAAAAATTGTGTTTTGCTTTTTCCCGGAGCAGGGAAACTTACTTTTTGAACACCCCTCGTATATAAAAATTATCTACATTTATGTAATATAAAAATGACATAATATATTTCAATTTTAGATGCATAAATATTTGTCAACATTTCGTCTCCATTTATAATCTTTATTTTTTGTAGAAAAAAGGATAAGAAGAAGAAAGGTATATTGAAAGAAAAAAGAGAGGCATTGGAAGAAAAGAGCATAGAAATAATGATTCTGGCGATGAATCTATCAGTTGTTTAGTCTCAATGGAATTGCCCGACTCGATAGATTCGAAGAGCAGTACTGAAGATATACAATGCTTAGAACCAGTGCCAATAAATGAAGGTACGTACAAAAATGTCCCAAATTGCAAAGATGACGATACTTATGTCATCGACATAATACAGATGTGGATAAACATCGTATTCAAGAACACGAGTCTGAAGTTTATTACATTCTGAACATGTCTTTTTTCCTGAAAGAGATACATAAAATACCAATCATAAAGAAGGTATACCATACTAATATTCATTTGAAGATTGGATACTCATAAATTCTCGTCGCTGTTGCTTTTTGACATCAATTTTTTTTCAAATGTTGAATATGCGGTGATAACGCGAATTTTTAGTCAGAATCCATAGAACCACAAAAATTAAACATTAACACAGTTGCGATAGCTACAACTATTACAGCTGGAATTAGTTATAGCACGCCGAAAAAGATGTGTGCAGGCATGAATATTCCTTGCATCTCTAAACCGATTTACATTAAATATCGCGAAAATGTAGTCGATCGATGACTTTGAGAGAACTGCTATGGAAAATTAAATATAGCAGGCGAAAAAGCAACTCGCTCTGAAGAAAAACGAAACTATCAATGTATTCCATATATAATTGTTGTAGCAAGTGGTAGTTGGATAAAGAGATCGTACAGCAAAGCTTACGATTCACTATCAGATGTTGGTGCCATAATTGGTTACCATACAGGAAAAAATTTCTTTATTGGCATCCGCAACAAATATTGCATGGTATGTGATACAACCGAGCAGAATGGTTGTGAACCTAAAGCTCATAATCAAATGCTATAAAAATTTTGATCGCAATGCAAATTCCACAAGCATGGAGAGTGATGCCGTTACAGAAGATTTCAATGCATGGATTGATATATAAAATATGACAGTTTCAAAATGCATGGATTGATATATAAAATCGTTATCGCCGATGATATATATTAATATATATATATATATATAATATGATAGTAATGTGTACAAATATATTCTTCACGATAATCCATATAGTGAACAGATGGTAGTGATGAAAAAAATAGAATACATCAATCATTTGCTTCGTAATCTGTGCAAGAAACTAAAAATCGTAACTGAAACAATTCATCCAAAGACGCACAGAAAACATGGTTTTATCGAAATACGAAATATTGTAAAAAATAATATTTTAAAAATACGCAAAGAGATAATACAAATAGTTTAAGTACGAAATGAAGAAATACAACCTCACCATTATAAGGTTATGGAATTATGAAACAATATCCCTAACCATATTTTTGATGAGTATAAACGGTGTAAGGAACGCGGTCATAAATGCGAATATGACTGTGTAATAAAAAAAAACTACGTACCGTTTCTAAAACTGCACGAAAATCTCTATCCGAAAATAGAGGCTACTGTTACATATTTAGTTACACTCCGATAGTTTGCTGCTAAATTTAACGAATAATCTTGCAGAATTGTTTAATTCGATAATCTGCAAAGAAATTGGCGAAAAACGTATTAATTTTGGCAAATCTTACAATGCTAGAATTGCGTTCTGTAATACAATACGCAGAAAGTCTTTACACAGATACATGCAGGCATGAATAAAACTATTACTGTCGAGAAACTGGAGAAGCGACGGCAAATAAAGATTGCTAGAACCAAAAAATATCGACAACAGATGGAAGACATAAGAAATTCAAACGAAAATCAGAAACAGATTGTCATTATGGTTCGCAATCGCAATAGCCAGATTTTCCAGATGATGTAATGAAACTTCAGCAAAATTATTTAGAGAAATTGTCTAAAGATGGAAAAAACTGGAAGCAGGATTGAACGGGATACGATGGATCAAAGTGATTCCGAACAATGAGTATTACTAATTGTAAGACAACAAAGGTTGACAGAGTCTAAATTTGAAATCGTATGTCGCATGAGACTGACAACGTCTTGCGCAGCGACAATAAAGAATATTCTGTATCCTCCGCCCATAAATACTGCAGCCATAAAATATGGCTGTGATAAAGAAGAATTACCGAGGAAAAAATTAGCCGCAAAACTGAAGAAAAAAATAAAATTTTGAATTATTCATTGATTATGAATATCCATACTTGGGTGTTTCTCCTGACGGATTTATAGACGAAAATAGTCTAGTGGAGATAAAATATCCTCTATCAACTAAAGATTTAACAGCAGAAGATGCTATACAAATATTGTTTTTCTTGAAAAACATCTTTGATAAAAGAAATTAAAATAAAATGAATTTGACTAATCGATATTTTTATCAAATCGAAGTGCAATTAAACATAGCACAGAGAGAGATTAAATTTTTGCAATATGGACGCAAAAAAACTTAAAAATAATGCTAGAGACGATGTTTTTTGAAAAATTAAATACTACCTCGATTAACATGCTTTTATTTGGAATACATGTTTCCAGAACTCGTGCATAATCGCCATAATAGGCATATGCCTATCAGGGAACATATTTTAGAAGCGAAAAAAGAAGCAGCAAAAAAAATTAATATTAAAAAAAATCAGCAGAGTGCAACTGAGAGTGAAAATGTTATTGAACCGAATAAACAATTTAAACGTGATATTTTGCCGAAAACACAGTAATTATTGCTGCTACAAACATGGAGCAAGATGATGATTATTGTTGGTTATATAAATAATAGAAATATAACTGAAGATATGGCAAGACATAAAAAAATTTTAGATAATAGTATTGCTTCCGACAATTTAGTAGAAAAGAACTGTGTGTAAACAACAAAGTAAATGACGAATCATTGGATCGACTTTTACGACTTATAAAAGAAACTTCTTCTTTTGAAACGCAAAATGTACAGTATTTGGAATTCTCTCATATGATTGTGATTAGTCATAGCGATAAAAGTATACAAATAATTGGAGGAAATTATAGCGACCATTAGCGATATATTTTTTGATAGCACCAAACTTCACGTGTATAACGGTATACCTAACTGTACATACAATAAGTTGATAGCCAAAGAAAAAATTATATACAACAACGTTATCTAAAACTAAATCGAAATGACATATTTTTGAACGAATTCAAACACAACATGATGGCACATCTTTTTTGCAATTTAAGCTGCAGCTTTTGCCACAACTGTAGTCTTAGGAGGTAATCCTTGTGATGAAAAATATTCCAAGGATGTAAATCATGTAATTGCATTGAGGCAATACTTTAAAATTATGAAAGGTAATATATTGTTACCCTTTCCAACACACTAACTCTAATAAGTCAGAAGTGTCTACTCTGATAAAACTAGAAAAATACATATCAAAGGCATCTATTCGGATGGTGCTAATAATAAAAATCAGAATTTTGTTTTTTGGGATACTAATTATAATAAAAATATTAAAAATTAGAAACGCCTATTCTGGTCTTTGCAAAATAAAAAAATAGAAGTCTCAGCTGTTTTAATGATACAGATAATAAAAAAGAAAGTAGAAGTATTTGTGCTGACAGTAATGATTACAATAACAATTAGAAAGCGTTTGTTCTAATAACACTGTTTATTACAAACATCTTATTTGTAATAAACATAATCGGAGATGCGACATACCGGTTGCGTTCTCGCGAGAATGGGCATTAAAGGGGCCCTATTCTATTTTTTCAATATTCAAAATGACATAATAAGGAATTTACGGAATTCGGCTCTGCCGTGTCTCCACATCACGAATATGTCGTCTACATAACGGAACCAAACTTTTAGTTTTTTGAGTATTTTTCTGCTGAAGTGGACTGCAAAGTTCACGAAACGTTGGCATTACAAGAATGGATTTGGACACGGAGGAAACCCGCGAAACGCATAATCTTTATATAGAAAGCACCCGTGGAAGAATATTATTCTAGACTATTGTTATATTTTGGTATCGCTCGGCGAAATGACGCCTTGAATTACTTGATAATGATGTAGATTTATAATGTTGGTATAAAAAGTGCCCAGTGAAAAATGACTAATTGAATTGGACTAATCAAATTGATATACGAAGTCAATTTAATATCAATTACATATCTAATTGTCTCTCATTTCTTGCTGGGTTAGGACCTTGTTCCAATTTAAACTAAGTATAACGAATATGAAGTCCAAACCAGTGGTGACATTCGTGCTACGTTACGAGATGTGGCTTTCAGTTAGATGGAATGTTATATCAATGAAAAATATTAATTTTTAAACTTATAAAGAATTATCATTACGTGATAATAGTCTAGAATTTTATTAATATTTATACACCAAGATTGTGTTCCAATATTCATTGCCAGTACTAAAAATTTATGGTACATGTAATATATACTGTAGATTTGAAGTACTCATAATGAATATCGGAATGCAATATGGTACGCTGTAAGATAACAATTTAGAAATTAATAAAAAAATGAAATCAATTAATTTGGCTATTGAGAGATTTAGTTACAAATCCGAGGACGTAGAGGGATGTTCATCAGCACCAAATAAATGCAAAAAACATGTATTTTCTCTTGCGTTTGTTTTATACAAATTCTCGGACATAAGAGTTAAATGTCGAGCATCAACTATCATGGTTCGAGCCGTTTCTCCTCTCGCCCTCAAAATTGATTTGAACACGTAAAGATTGAACATTACTCAGATTTATTATGTTTCTTGGTTTTTACGTCTGTCAGCATGGAAAACATTCTTTCAGCATCAGCATTAGAATTTGGAAGAGATCGAATTGCGTTAACTAATTTACTTAAAACGGGATATCTAAATTTTCCATCTGCCTTTTTAGTTACCATTATTGTTTTTCATGCTTCATCAAAATGTAAATTAATTATTATCGCTTTCTGCTTTGATGTGAAATCTTTTTTTAGACATTGTCATTCTTTTTTTAATCTCTTCATCAAATCCGAATCGTTGGACAACAAAAAGAACATCCTGAACGGAGTTGTACGGGCTGTTTTTTTCGTCTTCTTGCAGAATAAATTTTGATTCAAAGATCCTCAATTTACTCAGAAATTCATCCTTGACAAAAAGTTTGTTACGAATTTCTTTCGATGACATAGAATGCCAAACAACTGTCGTAAACTGATTTGACAATCTCACCCTGATTTTCTTGATTCAATCAAGAAAGAATTTGATCAAGATCTTGGCAAGCTTTTCCAATCATAACTTGATCAAACGATTACACGCAAGCAAAGGATTAATTATACCCATCGAAACGAAATTTAATAATGGTGCTTTTACAACATTTTTAAGAACGGTTTTCAAAAGATTTTCCGCAGCTAACTGAAGTAAATGAACTTTTGTTTCTTCAGTTTGAAAAGATGCATTAAACTTCTTAACTGCATCCAGAATATACTCAAAAAACAAGAGGTACACTTGTATTTCTGATTTTTGCATCAGAAATAGTAAAGCCTCAGACTTTGATTTCTCACTCAATTGCTCTTCTTGCAAAAATTTTAACAGCACATTCTAATTTTCAGTCTAACCACGCATGCATGACGTGAAAGCTATCGCATGTCAGACAGTTTTAAAATTTTCTTACAAGTCCCATCAAAACTAAATAATTTTAGAATTGATCAGAAATACACGCGCGCTTGAGATAAACCAGACTGCTAGAGATAAACGATGACACTTTTCGCAAAAGCTCCTCGCATGCTTCATTGCACAGCAAGCTATATTTCTTACTAATGCAAATGCATGACAAGAACATGACAAGACATCGTTATCAAATTTTTGCAACATTTTTATAATTTAGTTTTAAATGATTCGTATTTTCCTGTCATAACAGAAGCGTTATCACAGGAAAGAGCGAGAATGTTTGAAAACGGAATTTGCTTTTTCCACATTTTGACTCTAAAAGTTGTAAATAATTTTTCGGCACTACAATCGTTCGCTTCCAAATGAATTAATTCTAATAATTCGAACATTCAAAATCGGATCTATGTACCGAATAAAAAACATTATCCAATTATCATAGTTAAATCAGATATTTTGTCAACAGAAATAAAAAATTTATTATTATGTAATTTTTCCACTGTTTCTGTTCGCGAACACATAAAACATTCTTTATTACTTTCGGTGCCTTATTCCGATTCATCGTCATACTTTTCAAGACTTTTAGATCTCCGAGGTTTTGAAAGAAATTTAAGATTGACTCTGCCGTTTCAAATGAAATGATTTTCTCAGCAATTAATGTTGCAAATTTTATTTTTCGATTTTTTTCCGATCTTCAAAAGCACAGGTTCTTCGTCATGCGTATTCAAAACTACGCTGAAGCCTCTTTTCTAACACTCCGAAACATGTTTCTTGCTATCAGAATGCCGCATAAGCTTGTCGAGATCACATCGAAGTTTTAGATTGCAGAAGGAGCAAAAACAATTGGGATCATTTGGGATTATTTGCAGCCATGGTTTGAATTGTTTATTTTCAAGTCATGAATGGTAAAATTTCCTTTCAAGAGATTCCTTTTTAATGATATTTACTTCAGAGCAATTATTTACCATGTTAGTTCGATGAGCTTTCGATTCAACATGCTTAAAAACTCGTGATGAGCAAGAAACGTTTTATTACAAGGAATACAAAAATATGAACTATCATCATTAGGAACTTTTTTAATCCAAGATTTACATTTCTCCTTCTCTAACGAATCATGAGAAAATTTACGTCTTTTTGCGTGCTTAGAATCTACGCATTCCATATTGAAGAATATAAAAACACAGAAGAAAGAATTAAAGAAAGATAATTGATGAAACAAAGAAAAAAAACAGCAATTAATGAAAAAAAAGAAAGTGTAACTGTAAATACCTTTACAAGAATGCATACTATTGTCTAAAAAGAGGAAGAGGAAAAGCGTCTAACAACATAACCCTAATACTACATTCAAAATAAATTCTACTACAGATGAAAAACTACTTATAAGTCAAATTTATACACAGAACACAAATAATAATTTAACAATATAATCTTCTAATCACTACAGAAATTTTAGGAATCTCTAATCGCATGCATGCTAAGCGAGTGTGAAGCGAGTAGAAACAAATATAGATCGCGAAAAAAGATAATTTCATGTTTACGGGGGAGTCACGAAAGTTGCGCAGCAAAGTAGTAGTGCCACTTTTCATCGCTCTGATGCAAAGTTTTCCCGGAATTTTGATATGAATTATGACAACTATGAAAAATACTGAGAAAGTTTATATTCTTTTTGGAACATTTAGTATTCAATTTTTGATATATTAAAAAATATGTAACACTTTTCTATAATTCTATAATTTTTAAAAAAATATTTCCAGATTTTAAAATTTTATCAAAAATTACAGAATGAATAATTTTAGAATACCTTATGTGATGAGCGCCAAAGAAGCGTCACATCACATAAAATATTGAATAAAGAAATATAAGCAAAATACCTCTTTACTGAAATTGTTTGTGACATGTTTATTATTCATATATAGATCAATATTCATAATTCGATCTCACATGTCGATATCATCTTATAAGTATCTTAAAATGAAACTGCCATAAGGAGCGTCTGTATGAGATAAACTTTAGGTTATTTATGTTAGGTTAGCGTTACGTCTCAGAAACCATGAATCAAATCGCAACGCGATTGCCGAAACAATAACAAGAGTTAATCACGGATTGCTGTTTGCGTTTTGTACACGCGATACGCTGAGTCTGAACCTTCCCTACGTTCCTCGGCCGCGAGGCTGCGGTTGCTCTCGGTTACTCGCTTTTCGAGATTATCTGTTGGGCCAGCAATATCTCAGGATGACAGCGAAGGTCAATTCTCGCAAACGGTAACTGAGATGTTCAAGGCCAACAGGATGTGGAAATGGATCAATTGGTTAAACTGTATAAAATATAAAATTTCAATATCAAAAGTCATCTCGTATATATAAGTTAAGCGCTGGGGAATATCGGGGATATCGTAAAGGTAAAAGTCACTTAATTCTTTATTTTATTCATCTAGACTTTTTCTATTTTTATTTTGGGGAGTTTTGAGAAGGAAAAGAATCATAGGTTAAGTCTTACCTGACACTTTTGTCCACTTATCTGGCAGAGCTCGTTCATGACAGAGTCCCTCTAATGAATCTATTGCTATACTGATTAAAACGGCATGGGGTTATTAATTGTGATTTAATTTACGCTGGCAAGAGATATTTATGCGAGATTGTCCAATATGTCTAATAATTCAGTATTAATGACCCTGGTTTATGGGTAGGCTCAGGTTTAAAATTTCTATTAATTGATCATCAATTTCTATATCGAACTCTAATTTGATAAATCGATCGTAGTAGCGTTTTCGCTATCGATATTGACTTTAGTGTCCTCGTAACTCAATGGAAGATACGAGGTAAATTATTCTAATGGACTGGCAATGGCGTATTCTTTTAATCTTTAATTGAGACTGTTTTTCTTTAAGTTTGGCTCTCATATAAGGCATCTACAATGTTTAATTAGGCAAGTTAAAGTATCTTCTATTAATCGTTCTTATAATTCCTTTTAAAGAGTTTACTAATCCTTTATTTAATCGAATTTATTGATTATCTCGAGTAAGAGAGATAAATCCTTTATGTTGGAAGGAGCTGGATCAGTAGAATAATGTGAATCGTTTGGCCTGTTGAATAACGAACTCTAACGTCTTCGTTATTCCACAACGCTCTGCTAATACGATCTAGATTCAATCTATCTTTCCGATTAGTACAACTTAACGTTATATGATGCATCGAAGAGCAACTCTATTTCTAGGTCGCACACGCTATGTGCCTATGGGAGTAACTCATTTCTGAACAGCACAGCAACTAGCGGGAGCGAACTCTTGGGACGCCAGGAATAAAGCGTATAATCGTCACTATATTCTTAGGTCAGCAACCAACATGTGGGAGCGAACTCTCCACGGGAGCGACACCAAGAATACAGAGTTTAATCGACAGCTATGTTCTTAGATCGCATACCAATTAACGGAACCGAATTCTTGGGACACCAAGAATACAGTATAAGAATACAATATAAGTTAATACGACCTATTTGTTTGTTAATTACTTTCACCTCTGGATAGTTGATAAAGAATAAAAGAGATTGGTATTAGATACAAATAATTAATAAAAATTATTGACAAAAAGATTGGAAACAAGATCGTTTATGTTAAATAACATTACTTTAAAATACGAAGCGCTACTACGGTCTGAGTGTTGAGATGTTGAACTTAATATATATATATATTCATATAAATGAATTAATTTCAGAAATGATAATTACGTACCGATGGTTGTCGGACTTCCAACGCAATCAATCTGAAATATTAATAATCCTCCCAAATTTCCCAAATTAATTTTAAGAAACTATAATAAACTTATTGCGAAAAATATTGCCTCGGTCGGGAGTCGAATCTGGATCTCTTGCAATCCGTGCGAGCGTCCTGAGCCTTTAGACTACCGAGACCTTAGCAATATTCTTCGCAATAACCTGTAATAAACGCAATAAACTGTAATAAATTTATTACAGTTTTTTAAGATTAATTTGGGAAATTTGAGGGGATTATTAATATTTCAGATTGATTGCGTTGAAAGTCCGACAACCATTTCGGCACGCAATTATCATTTCTGAAATTAATTCATTTATATGAATATATATAATAGTTCAACACCTTAACATTCAGACCGTAGTGGCGCTTCGTATTTTAAAGTAAAAATTATTAATTTCAATCAACATCAGTCTCAATCGCCAACTATCATCAACTATCGCCAACTATTATCAATTTACCTGTTAGTAATTAATATTAATGTTAATTCTTCAATTAGCTGTCAATTCGATAACTATTTATTACTATTATTAATAAATCAGCTTTTATTAATTCATCAACTATTATGAATTCAAACTATTATCAATTCTCAATATAATTTCCAATTCTTTACGATTATCAATTTCTAATTAATTCATAATAATTCACAATAATTCTTAGATATCTGGATTAATTCACATTAACTTGCAATAAGTCTCAACTATTATTAATTCTTTTAATTAATTCACAAAGTCTTTAAATGTCTTTAAATATCATTAATTTTCGAATAGTTCTCAATAATCATAAATTCTCGATAAACTCAATGATCCACAATAAATCTTAAGTATCATTAATTAATTTATAATCGTTCTCACTTTTCAATTTTCATTAATTCTCAGTAATAGTCAAAGATTGTTAATTAATTCTCAATATTTTTTAAAGATCATTAATTCTCACTTAATTTGCGATGATTCTCGATTAATTCTCAATTCTTAATTCTAATATTTCAATCTCAATATTACGGGGAATGGGTAAGCAATATGCAATCTGACATTAAATGTTCTACTTTATTTCTTAGCGATAACAAAATGCAAACTACACAAGTCACATCTACTAATTATTTATTAAAGTTACAAAAGTTATTTTACAACGGCATTTGCAATCGAGCAATAATTATAATATTTCAACTTACGATTAATTTCTAAGAGAAATCTCTCTGCTCTCGCTATTTTATCGGACGCAGTTCGATGGCCACCTCGTTGGGGTATGCAGATGGTGCCACGAAAGTTAAGATCCCGACTGTATGTCTCTAATTGACCTGATGGGTCTGATGGCTAGTGCGAAGTTCAAGAGCTATGACTAACGTGTCATGTCGATTGGCCTTGGGTGCAGCTGCGCTGCTAGCTACTGTTTCAAAGGAAAGCCGCGCTGGCCACTGTTTTGTCTCTGAAGAGATAAGATTTTCGAGTTCGAGCTTGCTATCGCTGGTAAGTCATCGGTGACTCATACATGATTAATTCGCATATTAATCGGTGCGTAATAATTATCTCAAATATTATTTAGTTATTAAATCCATTTTCTCTTAAACTATTAACGGCAAAAATATTGAATCTTGACTAAATTGTTTATCAGGACTTCCTCTATAAGTTATAAAAGTTTAAAGCTTAATCTTCGTTACAATCAAATGTGAATTATTAATAATAATAACTACAAAAATCAATAACTCTTAAACAATAATTGATTATGAGCTGGTTCTTTGCATAAACAATTGTCATGATCCCTTATTTATCTTAAAATTGTTACTTACTTGCTACATGTTTTTATTGGCGAGTTATTCACAATAGATAATGTTAATTAATTAATTAATTAATAACTCCTCAATGGTTAACGTCAGATCTCGCATCTTTTTAATAATAATATTGGTTTTATCTGCTTCGTTAATTAATACTTTATTTATAAGAAAAATTGTTAATTAAAGCCATAGATAATTCTAGATATTTTAGATGTGACATTCCACAGATCGAGACTACGTGGCGATGATTTATCGGGTGACTTCATACGTATTATTCCTCGCATATAATATAATATAATAATTTAATTGTAAAATAAAATATCTCGTGAATTATTAATATTAAAAATATCGAACTTTGACTGTAATGTTTATGATCGTCGCCTCTAATAGTGGACGCGGTTCCTTAATCCTTGTTGGTTTAGCAATAATCGAATTTATTTATAATAAACTTTAAAATTTAATAGCTTCAAACGGGTAACAGATTAAGAAATAATTTTTGGCATAAACATTCGCCTCCATCCGCTTCCTAATTCTACATAATAATCTTAAAAGGTAAGTATCTGTTACTGTTGGCGAGTTAATTGTACAATATTTTCTTAATTAACTGATTAATAACTCCTCAACGGTTAATGTTAATCGGGGGTTTCTCCATTTCACGTTTATTATTGTTCTTAGTTTTTATAATCAAATTTTCAATTCTCCATGATGTTCGTTTATACGGAAATTAGTTAAATTTATTAATTTGCGTATGATGACGACATGGTGATGTGAAAGAGAGCGCAAGTAGAGCCTTATGTCTGCTGTCACACCAATTGACTTATGGCCTTTTCACACGTGCTAATAAAAGTACTGAGCCTTAAGGTATTTGCTACTTTATAAGGGTATAATATTATAATAAAAATGAAAAATTTGATTATTTTGGAAACGGTGAGATATCGACATGGGGTTTCCACGAGTACTATCAGGGAGTTAAACTACGTCATTTTATGAGGGATGGCTTATCATTTGTAAACGGCTAGGATTTCTAAGTTAAAACTTCGTAAACGTGTTCTATAAAGCTTTATTTAATAATATTTATATCAAAAAATCTCTTTTGAAGTCAAATAAAGGTCATTTGCAATTGTATTTGTTTTACGCCTAATTAACCTCCAATAATCGAGTTTTAAAAGAATTTTTCTGATATTAACATTTTTCACCTAATGTCGTCGAATTTTGATGTGATCTAGGGCGGATATAGATAAGAAATGACTATTCTGCTGAATAGCCAAGATGCAAGAATAAGCGATCCCACCAAAACAAGAAAAGGTCGGTAAAATAGATTTCTACTTTACCAACTGATGGAAAACAGCGCTCTTCGATTTTATTGTCGATAACTATTTCTTGTACTCTTCGGATGGTAGCCGGACTGTCGGTATGTCGGTATCTCTGTCAGTTAATGATTTATCGCAAGTTTTTCTATAACGCCTAAAGATTGATTAATCCCTTATGTTCAGAATTGTAGAGGGACGCATTCTCTACAGGGATGCTAGGAGTATTCGGCGCGAAGATTAAAGGTGAGAGAGTTTATACGTCAAGCAGCTCAAGAAAATGTCTATACGTGTGTCATAAATGTCTTACGTGAATGTCTATGTATCAAGTATCCTAAGAAAAGGCTTATACGTCAAGCAGCCCAAGTAAAAGCTCTCTTGATTCGAATATTCCTAAGAGAAAATAAAATTCGTACTGAGATCGTCCCGAATCAAATAATTTGTCTGTAATATTGGAAAATAAGTGAAAAAATTAGCCGGACGTAACATTAGATAAGATTGCTTTACGGATATCGCGATTATAGTTTTATAAAAATTCATTAATAAAATTGTAGCTGAGGCTGATGAAATTAGCAAAGAGCTTCTAACATTATAAATTTTGTTAAATTTTGAATATGTATAGCATCTCTTTCGTCAATTAACGGCCAAAATTCGGTGGGTATAATAATTAATGAGGTATTGTTAAAATTTTTTGTGTGGATTATATATGCGTTTGTAAACGCAACTAATAAATGTGACTGAGCAAGTAAAACGCGCGACGAACATTTCATGCGTTAATCGTACCTCTTTTCCTTTTATTTTCATAATATATAGTTTTCTGAAATTTATGTTATTAATTATCAGTAAACGATTAAGACAAATAATACGTTCTTATATAATTATTGCAATTAGTCGTTTACTTTTAAATCAACAATTGCAGGAAAAATAATGCTATGTGTCTAACTTAATCGAATTAGAAAGCCAATATTTTTACATGTAAATAAAATTTGATTACTTTAAAAAATCCGAAAGAAATAATGTTTTTATAATGATGTGTTTATCACAAATGTATATAGTGTCGATCAGTATTTTGTTTTAAATGCTTCTTTTATAACTATCATCTGGCAAAGTCGGTCGACTCGGTGCCAGTAGTTGTCTGCTTGATGGAGATAGAAGTGATGGGACTGGTTTTCTGTGACTGTGGTACCAGGAGCCAAGTGTGCATCACTGATAGCGGTTGCCAGTAGGGTATAATTAAAGTGCAATATGTGTGCAGAGAGTACGATAAGCGCTTGCTGGACTCACGCGAGTGCTCCAAGCAGGAGTAATACCAATGAGATTAGTAAGAGAGGGGATTCACGGACTGCGGCTACCGAGAGAGAAGAACATTCGGGGAATCCTCTCTGAGTCGTAGAGCGAAGAAGTTGCAATCGATACAGAATACGCGATAATTAAGCTTAGCGATAAAGATATCCAGAAACTGGGATAGCTTTAACAACCATGGGAAAAGAACACGAGCAAACCGCAGTGAATGAGTGCCAGACTCCGTGAATGCAATATTGCGTGACCGAGAATCAAATCCATAAGCCGAGTGCAGAACGCGCAACTAGGATTATCATCGCAATGATGTATCGTGACAAATCATTGATATTTAAATAAATAAATTGTTAAGTTGGACTAAACAACACAAAGAATCATTAATACAATTAATAATTAATAATAAGACTCTGTAAGTAAAAAACAACTTAGGTAAAGAAGAGCAAAGAGCCAATAATGTAGCAAAGAACTTTAATTTAAATCATGAAAATAATATAATAATTACAAAGAACAAAACATACGTTTCGACTCCGATCGAGTCATTCTCAATGTTATGGTAAACATATTCCAACATTTTTATAAATTAATAACCTATATATGTGGGGGATTCTTAATACCTCACTAGCGCAGCGAGTGTAGAAAGCTTAAGGATTTCGTTGGTAACGAGTTGCCTAGTAGCGTAAAAATAATAAAACAAAAATTATAACAACAGATCGATTAAGACATTCATCCTGTACGGTCGCGTTATTTTGTGCTCGTGAAATAAAAATATTATTTATCAGTTACAAGAAAAGTTTCGATTATTATTGCTTATATAACATCACACGACAAGCGTGGGCTTGTCTAGAGGAACTGATTTATCAATTGAGTCACTTAATCCCACATATAGTATTACAAAACTCGTTATAAGTCTATAAAATACATTTTTACACATTCTTCGCTTCGTGTAGTGCTGCGAGTCAATTAAATCGGAAATCAAAGTAGTAAGAAAGTAATACTCTCGAAAAGTGATCGTGAACAAAAGAAAATTAATACATACAAATTAATAATATATATAATATAATGATGTACCTTATCAGTTATATCAGTAAATGTTGAAAATCCAAAAAAAATTAATAAAAAACAGAGAGAAAGAAACGCAGGAAGATAAAAATCCAAATCGTGGTAGAATACATTGGTTCTTAATTAAAATTAAATCAAATTTGCAAAAATAATGAACGTCTGACTTCAACGACATCGGATAACACAATGTCAAAAAAGAAAAACACTTACCGAGAACAGAGAACAGCAAAAAAGGGGGAAAGTAAGGAAAATATTAGAAGGAAGAAAGAGAATGTATAATGTTAGAATACAATTCAGACAAAGAATCCGAGTCGTTTTGTCTATTTATTCCATGTCTCTGTTTCTTTATATGTACATTTCAGATATTAATCTTTTATGAAGGCTCTGTATCTAATATATCCACTTTATCCTATTTAAAGTTGTGATTCTTCTCTATACGGTGGTTAGAAATCACTGATGAAGATTTTGAATAATATCTTTTATTAATATCTGAGACATGTTTATGTAGTCTAATCTTTAACTGTTTTAGCTCACGTAATTAACATTACAGTTCTCACAATATATTCTATAAACTACATTTTGATTATGTACATGTTCCAGCTTATCCTTTCCTCTTTTTATAAAGTTTTTTAATGTGTTTACTGTTCTATATGTCAATACAATATTTAAAAGATTTACCTATTGTTAACATGATTAATTGCAAATTGGCTTTTATCATTCCTAACACATTAAAAAACTTTATAAAAAGAGGAAAGGATAAGCTGGAACATGTACATAATTAAAATGTAGTTTACAGAATACCTTGTGAGAACTGTGATATTAGCTATGTGGGTCGGACTAAAAAGCAGTTAAAGATTAGATTGCATAAACATGTCTCAGATATTAATTCAAAATCTCTATCAGTGATTTCTAACCACCGTATAAAGGAGAATCACAATTTTAAATGAGATAAAGTGGATATATTAGATAGAGCCTTCATACAATAAAAGATTAATGTGAAATGGTACTATTACGTCCAAACCCGTGGAGATTTTAAATGTATGATTCTACTGGAGAGAAGAGGAATGGGAATGGTGAGGGTACCTGGTAGGACGCAGTCAGACTCTTGTATCCCAGAGTACCGCGAGTCGAACGCACCTTTTTCGTGCTCGCCTCGGAATATGAGTCAACGCCCCGAAAAGACGCTATGACACTCTACGAGCGGTGCGATCGTCGGTCCAAATTTGGAGTCAAAGAATCTAATCCCTTTAACTCGGAAATGGACCACGTGCGATCTCTGAAAATGGCAAGGTTAAACAACTACGAAGTTTTTAGAGTTTTAAAATTAAAGAATGAGAGAAAGATATAAAATTATTAGTAATGTTTATTGTTCCTGACCATTATCAATGTCCATTATCAATCAAACAGAAGATAAAGAACAAGGTTATATCTTAATAAGTTTATTTATTACAAACTAATTTACATATTATAGATCGACGCTATAATCTTTATTAACTAATTAAAATTTGACGACTATTTAACAATTATTTAAATTTTATGCACGTTAATTGGATTAAATCGCCAGAGAATGAGGATTCAGGGCAAACAGAGTACACAAGTTTTACTCAGTCTATTTCATGGATAGTAAGAAAGAAGAAAAAAAAAGATTGAAAAAGAATTTCACCGGCACTAAATAAGGGTTGACGGAATCCGGAATAAATACCGGAATACGGGGAGGTTAGCCGGAAGTCCATGCCAGATTTCGTCTGGATCGAAATAATGAGGGACCGACCGTAAAGGTTCCCTCGGGAATAGATGCGGTAGTCCGCAGGAATTGACTGACGAGTGACTTTCTTAGATGCAGAAATAGGATCTCGGTGGTGGTGGAGGAATTTCTTCTAGGAACTCTACGCTGTCCGTAGAGTTCGTCGGAGAGTTCCTCTGGGGAAAGTGGGATGGAGATAATGGATGAATCGGGTATTACCGGAGGGGTGTCAGGAAAAATTCGTTCCGTTAGAGCGTCCGAAAACGGGAGTAACGGAGATAGAGGAGGAGGTGAAGGAGTTCGTGAAAGAGGTGAAGGAGAAGGAGGAGGAGATATCATCTCTAACGCGTTTAGGTGAGAAGGTAGAGCCGGCGAAGCCGGTGGTGGTGAAGGTGGTGTAGGCAATGCATCCTCGGCTGGGCGACTCCGATCACGACAATCCTCAAGGTGCTCCTAATATGCTTGATCCAGGAATCTCCGCGCTTCACGATAGACCCGGCTTCTAAGCCAATTCTTGTAGGGGCAGTTTAAGCGTGGCATTATGGTTGAGCGTGGGTGCGTTGAGTATACGGATATATATATATATATATATATATGTCGAGATGGGACTTACTGGGGAAAAGCGGGATGCCCCCTCAGGCACATATCGTGGTGGACGATGTCCGCGTCCCGGTGGAACCCACTATCAAGTATCTGGGCCTCACCGTGGATGGTCGCTGGGGCTTCGTCGAAGCCACTTCGACGAGCTAGCCCCGCGATTGGGCCGCCGGGCAGACGCTCTGCTCGGCCTCATGCCCAATCTCCGCGGTCCGAACGGGTCGGTCAGGCGGGCGTACATGCACGCCGTCCTGTCCGGGGCCTTTTACAGGGCCCCGGTATGGAGCGGGAGGGCCCTGGCCAGCCGCCGATATTTTGGGGGCTCAGCCGGGATTGACACAGTCGGATTGAATTATCGTGAGGAGAGACAGCGAGACAGCGAGTTCGCGAGATCGCGGGAGACAGCGAGATCGCGAGAGACAGTGAGAGTGAGACAGTGAGACAGCGAGATCGCGAGAGAGAGCGAGATCGCGAGAGAGAGCGAGACCGCAAGAGAGACAGTGAGATCGAGAGAGACAGTGAGACCGTGAGAGACGGTGAGACAGCGAGACAGTGAGTTCGCGAGATCGCGAGAGACAGTGAGAGTGAGACAGTAAGACAGCGACAATACCGGCGTCATATTTGATGCCTCGATGTTTGCGGCGATATCGTGCGAGGCTCCGCTTGCGAGTCGTTTGTTTTTGTAAAGCGCGGCGTCGTGTGATACGTCGCTCGCGCTCTGATCATGCGATGGCCGCGAGGGTCGGCAGTGTTTGTTGTTTTGGGATCGGCGCCGTTGGTAGAACGATCGGTCTGGCGACGACACCGATGCCCTTTGTTATGGCCGATTTTAGGTGGTAGGAAGGAGACCTCGAGCGCCGTGTGAGTCATTCCCGAGCGAGAAGCCGAGTGCAACGCATTGCTACGTACTAACATCCTACAGTGACGATATTCAATCCCGACGTCGATACCCACTTCCTAGCATTACTAACATCCTACATATTTTGGGAATACAGGAAAGACTGCACAGTGTGCAGCGGCGGCTGGCCCTCCGTATCTGTAGGGCCTACAGGACGGTGTCGTACGCGGCCGCCATGATCCTCGCGGTCCCCCCTGCCGAGTACGTGGCCGACGCCCTGGCGGAGACCTACGCCAGAGTGAAGGCCATTCGGCTTCGGGGGGATATCGTAACCCCGGCGACCGTTGACCGACTGAGAGGGAACGCCCGTGGGCGGGTCTTTGGAGAGTGGCGTGCCACTCTCGAGAATAGCCCGCCGACAACGGGCGTCCGGACTGTGGAGGCCATCCTCCCCTGCCTCGAGGAATGGGTAGGCAGGGGATGGGGCGGACTATCGTTCCACGCGACGCAGGTGCTCACCGGACACGGATGTTTCGGGGAATACCTTTATCGCATAGGCAAGGAACCGAACGCGCGCTGTCATCACTGCGACGGGGACCGGGACACCGCGCAGCATACACTCGAGGCCTGCCCGGCCTGGGCGGGCGAGCGCGGTGTCCTGGTCCAGGAGATAGGGGGTGATCTCTCCCTGCCGGCTGTCGTTAGGGCGATGGTCAGCGGGGAGGGGGCTTGGAAGGCATTCTCCTCCTTCTGCGAACGGGTGATGTCGCAGAAGGAGGAGGCAGAACGACAGAGAGAGCGGGCCCCGGGTGGCCGTGGCCTTCCTCCGCCGCCGCCGGGCGGTGGAGGCGATGAAGGGAGAGGAGTTGCGCGGGGCGGTGGCGGTGAGGGACAACGCGGGTGCCGGCTACAGCCGACCGCTCGCGCCCCGGGTCACAACTCGCGCATACTCGCCGCCGGGACCGCCCCACGGGGCGAGAATGGCGGCGACCTCCTCCCCCTATACCTGAGGCGACAGAGGAGGAGGAGGACGACGAGGATGAGCATGGGGTGGACGGGGTCAGAGGCCCCTCCACCCCCGTCATCACTGACGGCCCCGCCTCGCGGACGCGGGGTGCAGTGATGCGGCGGCGAGCTGCCGACCCCAGGATCGCACCGCCTCCGGACAATGGATGACCCCCCCTGCGCGCGGGGTTGTAGTGCCGCCGCCCCCTAGTCGCGACGACTGCGGACGGGGGCCGCCGCGCGCGGGGGATGCGTCACGAGAGCACGTCTCGCGGCGCCACGATATGAGGGGCGCCAGACTCTTAAGATTGGCGCCCCTTGGGGGGCTGGGGATTCCGGCCGGGATCCCCAACTCCCGTCCCCCAACAACAACCGGGGTGACGGGCGCGGGGGTGGTGTCCCCCCCCAGCGCCCGATTCGGGCAGTTAGTGCCTTTGCACCGCCCGGGGCCGTCTCCCGACGACCCCGGGCGGGAAAGATTGTCGACCACAGCCGACCGACCAGAGGGGCTCTCAGAAGTATGCTGCACGCGTTCTTGGGAGCTCCTCAGCTATGGCCTGTGCAGGACACCCGGAGGGGTTTTAGTGGGTGCAAGCCCCACATAACCCCGGGCTCTCCCCCGAGGCCTGGAGTATGCGTTAGGCATTTCCCCTCCGTTAACAAAAAAAAAAAAAAAAAGATGGGACTTACTGTTACTCTGCAAGGTTAGGCTTTTGAAGATGACTGTCCGATCTCTATGATTGTCCAAGGATTCCAAGGAGAGGATTGACCCAGCGGTTTGGAGGCTTCAGTTACTTGAGTCACTTGAGTCACGTAGGTAACGAGTAAGATCGCTCGATCGCGGCTCACCACTAAGATCGATGGAGTGATATGATTGCGGACCGGCAAAGTGTCGGCTTGCTGAATGACTTGTATAGTCGTGAACCGTCAGAGTTTCGTGTCAGAGATGGAACTTGACTGTCTCTCTGTTCGTAAAAAAGGGCCTTTTTTTATATTCGCGAACTAGTGGTGCCGAGTGCAGGCCTCGCGTATGTTACTGGTCTAATCTAGGATTAGGATGTCGGTTGAGAAATGGGATACTGGGATATGTGTCTAAGACAATTTTCGTCATCGACCATTTGCCGGATGTTCAATAGTTTAGAGCCACATGTGTCATTTATTACCGATAACTACTGTTTCAATTTGTAATTCTTAATCTATTTACTTCTTCTGTCTCTCGAGATAAAGTTCGTCTATTCGGCACTTGGTTCAAATTTTTAATCCAACAACTTCGTCCCGAATGGATTATTAGTCTTAAAAAGGTGAATGTTATTCGGCTCGTCACTATTGTATCTCCTTATGGTAAAAACAAATGGTCTATCGGTGTTACTTGTTAATAACTTTTATGGTGATGAAAATTCTAATCGAAGAAAAGAATTATGCAGTCTGGACATAACACCACCCGCATTAGACAAATATTGAGGTCCGTGTTACACAATATTTGCGGTTTAAACCGGTTATTTTCTTCTGGGTTTATTAGGCTGTATGCCATTTTAGGGTTGGATCCTCACTTATGTATGCATCCTGAGGCATATTAGAAAGAAGTAGAAAGGAACAAGCCGACCTCCAAAACCTCTTCCTTAATTCCTTTATGCTTCTTACTAGACAACTTAATGCAAATATCGAAGCGCTCGTAAAAGTAAGTGAATAGAGATGTCTTCTAAATAAAAAAGAAAAAAAAGGTGTATAAAAAGGTGTAATCTTAAGAATATATATATATATATATATTTTTTTTATTTTATTATATTCAATTACTGTTATATATGTTTTATTTTGCTAACGTAAGAAACTTTACAGTTAATATCGTTTTTTTTAAATGCGTTTTGTGATAACTCTAATATATTTCTTTTATATATTAATCTCTAATATATTAATAATCACCAATATATGTATATATATTTTTACTATATTTAATGTCACGTATTATTATTATTGCTATTATTATATGTATTTTATTTTTCTAATATAAGAAATTTATTAATTAATATCATTCATTTTTTTTTACATATATATGTGCGTGCGTGCGTGCGTGCGTGCGTGCGTGCGTGTGTGTGTACGTGTATAAATATTTGTGATGACTCTAATATATATTTCTCTTATACTAATAATCGCCGCAATACAAGTGTAATTTGTCACACTTTTTTTTCTTCCTTATATAATTGGTCATTTCAATTGTTGGAACGCAAGGAAATAAGCATCAACGATGACAGAAAAAAGAGGAAGAACCACTTGTTCGTCATTAGTTATGCAATGCTATACATCGGACGAACTCATGTTGCTAGCTGGCATGTTGACTATTGGTAATCCTCATCCTAAGTCTAAATGTGTTTTCATATAGGAATTTCTATTAATTTGCTGAAACTGTTTAAGGCAGCCGGGACAGTTTATCACATCCTTGGCTATTACCATTACTTCATTGCAGGCTGTACACTTCGCTTCTCGGAGCATCGAGTTTATATCAATTAGATGGTGTGTGTACATAGGTGAATAAATAAGTTTTAAATCATCTGACAGGTATATATGTGTATAACATCTCTGGTAAAAAAATCTTAAAGTAGTTGCCATAGTGTTGATATATAAGACGGTTCTCCCATGTGATAACACTTTGGAGTTTCGTTAGGTATTTATAAGCATACCATCGATGGTCTCTTGTTGAATAAGCTTCTGTCTCTCGCCTGGTGCTGTCCCAACAGAAGTTGCCATAACAGGGTCTTGTCATTTTGTATATACGAGGGCAAGTCAATAAGTTCTTAGAAATCTGTCTCAGAAGGTACTCGCAGTGTGATGTCACATTACTTTTTGACGAGTAGCATTTTTCAGCTGATTGCTATCAAATGTTGAGTGAAATTCATCGCATGGTTTCATTTCTGTAGATGATTAAAGCGAACAACCTTTATATTTTATGCAAAATGGAAAAAAACGAGTTTCGTGCAATGATCAAACATCTACATATGAAAAGTTTAACGCCGAAAGAAATCAAAGCCGAGTTGGATAATGTTCATAGCACATCTGCACCAGCGTTTGCGACTGCATACAATTGGATGAATGAATTTAAACATGGTCGTACATCCACATATGATGCACCTCGTTCGGGACGTTAATTGATGTGCTCTTCCATCAAGATAATGCACAGGTTCACACAGGTGCCCGGCACCGATGGTCAAATTCAACGAATTCCGCTACAAATTGCTTCCCCATCCAGCATATTCGCCAGATTTAGCCCCCTGCGACTATTTCCTGTTTCCAAACCTGAAGAAATGGTTCGAAGGAAAGAGATTCATCACCAGAGAGCAACTCATCGCCGAAACAGAGGCTTATTTTAAAGGATTGAACAAATCATATTATTCGGACGACTTGAAAAAGTTGAAGAATCGTTGGATCAAGTGTATCGAGCTGAAAGAAGAGTGTGTTGAGAAATAAAAATCGATCAAAAAAAATATATTTTACTATATTTTTCTAAAAACTTATTGACTTGCCCTCGCACTGTAACCGACGAACAAGTTCATTAATCTTTCTGTTAAAGAAACAAAGGAAAGATAATAACATCGTTCAATTTATTGAATTATCTGAAACTCTCTAATTATCTTACAAAAAAGATATTTGCTATATTTGCTCTATATATTCTTGAATAAAATATACAAATTTTTTTTGTCATAATAAAGGGAAAACTGCCCGAGTGTCTCTGAAGTCAAATAGTCTTAAATTTTAACAGCTCAAGGGTTATTTCCTTAATCTTAGGTCAATGAGGAGAGACTGATGATATGCCCCACCCGGCGTCCAGATGCGCTTTGTCAGCATATATAAATGATTCAATGCAGTTTAGACTATCCTCTGCAGGCTGTACGTACGCTATCGGCTTATTGCAAGTTGTACATCTTGTTCGATTACACGCTACTCTGGTGCGTTAAACTATGTGAAAAGACGGCTAAAAATTGATTCTTATATTCGGCTGTCTCGCATTCATAGCAATCGTTGCAAATTTTAATAAAACTGTTATTGTGTTGGTAGACTCGACACCCTTCCAATACGATGACACATCGAAAGTTTCTTAAATACCGGTAGGCATTCCATTGATCTTGTGTTTGAAGAGTAGATGGTTCTTCATCTGATGATTCAGTGATGCAGCAGAGGTAACGACACAGTGGCATTTCGTGTATTTCTATCAAGAGATTATTAATTTTATTCAATACGCAGAGGTGTAGCAAAATTGAGTTTCTTATTTTGATCCTATCACTATTATGAAAATATGTATCTACATGCACAGTGCGACAAATATGTTCCCGGACACGAACCACATCTCAGCAACCAGTGGCGACATCTGTGCGTTCAAACATGCATTTTAAAGAATGAACATTTTGCTATCATCTGTCAAAGTTTCATTCATTTTGGTTGACATATAACGAAGATATGACAGTTCATGTTAAACAAGATTTTGGTCGAGGTAGAAATTTTAATATGGAACAAAGAGCAGTGATTAAATTTAACGCAAAACTTGGTAAAAGTGCATCAGAAACATTCCGAAAGCACCATGTTTCATCACCCGTAACAATTGATTTTAGGAAGTTTGGATTATTTTCTGCGGCTGCAACGATGTCTCTGGAATAATTGATTCTCGCTGATTTTTGATCGCTTCTTAATGTGTGTGGAACAAACTTCGCACAAACCTTCGTTTTACTCAAATCTTCATGTAATATGGTTCGAATCGTTTCTCTACTGATATTTAAAGCCTCCTCCATCATTTTTAATGATGCATTGCGATCGTTTGCAACAAAATCACGTACTTTTTCGATCATTTCGGGTGTTCGAATCAAAATTGGCTGTCCTGATTTTTTGTCATCTTCAAGGGTCTCTCTGCCTTCCAAAAAACGCTTATGCCACTCAAAAACAACTGTACGACCTAGACATTGATTGCCGTAAACTTGTTGCATCGATCGGAATGTTTCTGATGCACCTTTACCAAGTTTTGCGTTAAATTTAATCACTGCTCTTTGTTCCATATTAAAATTTCTACCTCGACCAAAATCTTGTTTAACAATTGTCATATCTTCGTTATATGTCAACCAAAATGAATTAAACCTTGACAGATGATAGCAAAATGTTCAACCTTTAAAATGCATGTTTGAACGCACAGATGTCGCCACTGGTTGCTGAGATGTAGTTCGTGTCCGGGAACATATTTGTCGCACTGTGTATAGAGCTAATAGACCTAATATAGCATTATGATTCCACTAGAATGCTACAATACATATATTACATGACATATATAATTTCAATATATACCTTATTGCTATCAATTTATGATACTTATTATTATAATTATTTATGAAAAACTATTAACTATAAAGATCAATTTATTCTAAAGGTGCGAAATAATGACTGTTGTGCGAAATGTGATTATTTTTCGAAAATATATCGTAGCAACAATGTTCAAACGATTTCGATGATCACAAACAGTGTGACATAGTATGTTTTTTTTTGACATTGTTTATCTTTTTGATTTGATTTATTGAATTTGAATTATTGTTTATCCTTTTTGACATTCAATGAACGATAAAGATAGAATGATATTTATGTCGAGTATGTCCTCTAAAAGAAAAGCAAACATATTCACAACAAAAATATATTTACAATTTTATTTTTTAAGAATGATTTCTAATCACTTTTTAAAAAAGTCAGTTATTCAACTTTAAAAACAAAATAAAATTCGCTGTTTTTAGAGTTGAGTGAACTTAACTTTTCTAAAGAGGAATTAGAGAGTCATTCTTAAAAAATAAAATTTTACTCTAAAAAATTTAAGATTAAGGAAAGATTCAGAGAGTAGAACTTACGTTCATCTTTTCCAACCTTGCTAAGCGGCTCGCACTTATGATTCCTACACACCTCCGCATCAATAAAAATACTATCACAAGTAGCACAAATGAAATTAGATTCGAAATCCTATACAAATTAATAAGAAAAGTTAACCTAAATAAATTATAATATTAATGTAACAAAAGTTAAAAAATGTTAATATGAAATTATTTTCTTATTTATTCTTAATATAAATTATATTAAAAGTGTATAATATATTTGCCATTGTAATTTTTTATTAACATTCGTCGATACAAGTAATTCTATATATTGAAAAGAGAACAAAATTGATGGAAATTGGTTTGCAGGTGCGTTCTAATATCACTTAATTCATCAAAATCACTGAACAGACTCGAAACACTCTCCTCCCGAGCAGAAGCGAAGTGTGTCGATTAAGTTTGAACAAAATTGTAAATGGATGTGTGTCAATTTGTGTCAAGTGTCGACTGTGTCTCCAAAAAGGAAAGCAGCATACCGCTCTCCCTGTGTTGAAAGAACGATGATACGCAACATGCATTAAATAACCACATAGAGTGCGAGTTCACCGCCAAGATTCAAGCGTCAAGATGGGCGCGAGCGCGGAAATACAGGGCACATCCTTTGTGCGACTAGCTGCGATTTGATTTCCTAGAGAAGGGGCTTATGTGATATCTCACTTACCTTACATTATCCAGTTCCAGTTTAGTCGACAGAGATCCTGAATAGTGGTTACGGTCTGCTCTGCGCTTGGAGTGCGAATTCGCGAATCCTTGTTGGCGCAGCCTCTTAGTCCGTCTATGCGGATTGGTCCAGTGCTGGTTTGCAGCACATATCCACTTCGTGAATAATTAGCAAGTACGATCGTGTTCAACTAACGCTTGATGTTATGAGTGCTTTTAAGAAATAGGGTGGGGTTTTGTTAAGAGAAATGTGCACACGTACGTTCATTTAAACCAAGTACAAATATATGTATTTATTCATTAGATTACAGATGAAAATGACTAAAATTACTTTGTATTAACTAACAGTTAGATTCGGATCTTATAATAAAAATGGATCTTACGCTAGAATTACTGGGTCAGATAGAGGCCGAATTAAAATTAGAGTTTGAAGCGAAACTTATTACTAGAAATCGAAAAAGGCCGCGTATTTAGATTTGGAACCGGCGCGACGGTCGAAAAATAACTGACTATGGCTGCGTTTGGAAACACTCACTGGTATGCCACTAATACATACAGTCGTTCGGAAATATTCTCGTGTATTCGGTGTGCACTAGTGTGGGATCGTTTGGAAACGTCGAGAGAGTCACATCGAGTGCCACTAAATCATCCGTATAAAAAAAGGGTTACGTTCGGAAACATCACCCGTGTTTCGGTGACTTCAGTGGAGAAGTAGTGGGGGTATCGTGTGCCTTTGGGTGATGAGTGTTCCCGAATGGCTTCCGTGTGGCGTATGTATCATCTCAATTCCACTTCATCGCTCACGTTTAACCCTATATAACTTCGAGCTAAATAATTTACCGGTGAAGAAAGGCGGTGGAATGATTGTAAAGAGGAACGACGGCGGTATATGATTGTAAAAAGAAAGAAATATAAGTCATTCCTTCCACGATTACCGGCTTTTAATAAACATTTCACTATCGTACGGGTAATTATATGCTATATCGAGCTTTAGACAATGATAAAATTTTTCATCGTGAAAATTCAAGTTAATATAATGCTGATTTTATAATCGGTAGTCTTATGGGCCTTCTACAATAAGCTATCATAAATTATAGATCATAAATTATGAGTCATAAGTTAGAAATGAACCAATCACAGTAGTCAAGTTTCTGACTTCTGATTTATGACTTATGGCTCACTGTAGAAGGCCTAGTAATCTTAATCGATGAATTTGATCAATCAGCGTTAGTCTTACAAATTGATTATTGATAACTTTATCGACTAAGACTTCCGACTATCGACTCATTATAGAATCAGCATAACGGATTTGACAAGTAATCATATTCTGATTGTAACAGATCTTATTATTGTAAATCCTTAAAGAAAATTGACATCAGTGATATAAAACTTTAGATGCTGGATGTTGCTTCATCGTCCAAAAATCTATTAGTTCTGCGAGACTTATTGTCGATCTTAGAACAGTTAGTTTTGTTCTAAATAATACTGGACACATACAATTTTACAACATTTATACAAATAATCTATTGTATAATGTGCGTAAAATATTATTAAAGGCAGAGCAATATAAAAAGAAAGTTAGAATAAAATAAATAAAAAAATAGTAAAACTTAGACAATTAGACAAACTTAGACAATTTTCTAAATAGATTAATATAACTGCTTAAAATTTTTTGACCTAAGAACGTGATGTAATTGTCCGAACGCAACCAAGCAAGAGGAGTCAATGTGAGCCGATGTGTTATGACCGCAGCACAGACTTGCATAACGCATAATGCATAGTACATAAAGGAATCGACCAATCGAAATTCGAAATTTGGAAGGAATGACTTATATTCCTTTCTTTTTACAATCATATATTGTCATCGTTCCTCTTTACAACCATTTCACCGCCTTTTTTCACCGGTAAATTGTTTAGCGGTTAGGATTTTCGAGGTTAGGGTTAAGCGGTGAGGTGGAATTGAGATGACACACACGCCATACAAAAGTCGTTCGGGAATACTCACCACCCAAAAGCACACAATACCCCTACTACTTCTTCACTGAAGTTACCGAAACACATCTCTTCTTTTTGTTCGATGTTGATTGGCCCTTGCCGCGGAGTAACAGCAATTCCGACCAGAATGAATCTAATAGCTGAAACAAGTAACCAGGCGGGGGCGCCGAGAGGAGAGGAGAGAAACAAAGTTCTCCACCCCTCCCTTAAAGCAAAGACTTGTTCATGGAAATCAGATACTAAGGTTTAAGGATTTGAGATATGCAGTAATTAAACGACACAAGGTAGAGGGGGGATTGTTAATCATACAATGAATATTAAGGGGATGGAATGGGAAGTGTTTTTTCAGGTAATCACGTAATTTAGTCGATTTATGAATGCAAAGTTTGCAATAAAAGAGAATATGATTAATGTCCTGATTTGAGTCACCATAGGGACATGCAGGCGAGTTGACAATATTTTTACGATGCAGGCTGTATGCTAGATATAATGGTTAGATCTAATTCTGGAGATGGTGACGATCTCCTCTCTTTTAAGATTCTTATGATAGAACCAAGGCTTGGCTGAATTACTTCTATGAAAATCATCATATAGCTGCCCTTTAAATGTTGCGCAATGATCTAAGTGTGCTTGAAATTTAGTGTTGAGAGATTGCTTGGAGACCATAAAAAAGTCTTGAAATGGTATTTTAAATTTAGGTCGGTGTCCACTAAGGGCGACCTCATTGGCAAGGTGGTCTGCAGTCTCGTTACCGATTATATCTTTATGACCAGGAGTCCAAATAAAATTAATTTTGAAACCATATTGCGTTAAAAAGGACAGAAAAAGGATGATCCTTAATATCTAATGTAATATGATTCGCATTTCTAGAATTGTGAGACGATATAGTCTGAAGAGCACTTAAAGAGTCAGAACAGATGGAAGCCTCGTCACAACATCGATCTTTAATAAGATTAATCGCCTGAAGAATAGCCCAAGACTCGACTGAGAAAATTGAAGTCTCCGGGGGAAGCTTGAACTTGAGTGCAACGTTAAGATCTGGTGAATAGATTGCGGAGCCCACGCGATCCTCGCTAACGAACTTGGAGCCATCGGTGTAAATAATGGGACCGCGGTTGGCGTATGTAGTTATGGTTTCTAGGNGGATTTGGAGCCATCGGTGTAAATAATGGGACCGTGATTGGCATATGTGGTTATAGTTTCTAGGAATCGGGCTTGGTATATTCGGTTATTCGCTTTCTTAGGAACATTGGTGAGGGAATTGTCAAATTGATGGACATAAGTATAGCTTTCATAACTGTGTTTATAAGCATAAGGATCTGCGGATGATTTTAAGTGAGTATTTCTGCATAACATAGTACTTGAACGCGGGTACAGTAGCTAGGGCCCGTTGTCTTCTTGAGGGGGAGTATGCAGCCTGTTCCAAGCTTTCAAAGCTGTATAGCACTGGGGAGTTCTTCCTGGAGAAAGCCTTATAGATAAACTTCGAGGTCATATAGCCAAATCTAATGTTAAGAGGAGTTTCCTTTGCTTCGGCCATAATGACGCTAATAGGTGTAGATAGTCGGTATCCGAGAGCAAGACGCAGGTTTCTGTTGACTAACCTTTTCAATTGTAAGAATTCTGTCTTATTGCCCTTGAGCTTGAACACTTGACATCCGTATTCGATAACAGAGCGAAATACAGCTCTATAAGGGTGAGAAGTAAGCTTGGATGAGATCCCCATTTAGTGCCTGCGAGAACTGCTAGTATATTAGTAAGATTGCGTCCCTTATTGACCAGAGTCTTTAAGTGCTCTTTGCCGCTCAACTTGGGGTCGAGAGTGAAGCCCAGAAAGATGGTACTCTAGATTGTACTCTAGGAATTTCTACGTTCTGAATGTGTAGTTTAATGTCCGGATGTGACTGTCTCTTCCTTGTAAAGAGCCATTGGGTTTTTGAGGGGGAAACTTCCAAGCCCCTGTTTCTCAGGTAAGCATGTATATTGTTTAGTGAAGATTGGACCGACGATCTAGCATCTTCAGCGTTTTGGTTTGATGAGAAGATAACAACGTCGTCCGCATATTGTAAGAGGAGAGTCCTCGTGTAAACATTTATTAATATCCGCATAGTAGAGATTGAAGAGCAAAGGGCTAAGGATGGACCCTTGAGGATGTACCTTTTAAAGCGATGTATGAACCTTTAAGCTCGCCATCACAAATGAACGTGATTTGTCTGTTGGAAAGAAGGTTATTTATGAATTTAACAGTTTTGGGAGGGATCCCAAGACGTTGTAAATCTTCAATTAAAATAGAAGGAATCACATTGTCGAACGCTCTCTCGATGTGCAAAAAAGCACATATAGTAAGGGCGTTATTAATAAAGGCGCCCTGAATATAATTTGTCAGAGCAACAAGATTGTCAGAGCAGGCACACTGGGGGCGGAAGCCAGTTTGGTTAAGTGGCAATATGGCATTGGATTCAGTAAACCACCTCAGCCTCAGATAAATAATTTTTTCCATAATCTTTTCCATTTGGTTTAGGGATAAGGACGACCATTGACTTGTTCCATTCCGCAGGGAAAATTCCTTGACAAAAAAGATTGTTATAGATTTGTAATAGCACAGAAAGGCTATCTGGTGTTAAGTTCTTGATGATGTTATAGTCAATCTGGTCGGCCCCTGGAGCTGATCTAGTTTTGGCTGAATCAATAGCTAAGAGTAACTCCTTCATAGTAAAAGGATTGTCCAAGAATTTAGCGCTCTCGCACTGCGTGGGAGTATTTTCTTCAAGAAGGATACACTCTGAGACGAAATCTCGAGGACTACAAGAGGGAGGACAGATTTTATTAATCGCATTTTCCTGCGCAGCCGACAGCGACTGGCCAGATGATAACAGAAGCTAAACGTCGGTTTTTAAAAGCTTTGACCAATCTCCAAATTTTTGCAGACGGAGTATGAACATTAAACCTGTTGCATAGTTCCTTCCATTTCCTTCTCTTAATTCTTCTGAGGACGCATCTACATGCCGAAGCAGTGCGCTTATAAGCGTCATAGTTCTCTGAACTTGACTGGCGGTTCCAGAGCCTCTTTGCCTCGCGTTTGGCATCTACCGCGGCCTGACATTCTTCGGTCCACCAAGGGGGGGGGGGAGACGTTTCTCAACCATCGGTTTTGATTTCGGAGTACGTGATCCAGGGGGAAACAGAGAGTTCAGAGTGCCTTTGATCTCTTTTACAAAGTTATCATATTGAGAGGTAGCATCATCTGTTGCTACTAAAATAGAGGCAAAATCAATACAAGTTAACTTGTGAATAAAGACCTTCATTTGAAGAGAATTAAGTTTAATTTTATACTTAAATGTAGTTTTTAGGCAAGGGAGAATATTCAGGTTAATGACAACAGGGAAGTGATCACTAGAAAAAGTGTCGAGTTCTGTATAATAGTTACCAAGAGTCAGGACAGGAGGCGTTACAACAATAAAGATGTTTGTGAGCCAGGAGGGGTCAAAAGGATAGGTTTATGATCATTGTAGATAATAAGATTACGATCTTCTAGGAAGTTTAAAAGACATCTGCCAAGGGAGTCAGTAATCGAGCAGCCCCAAGCCACGTTGTGCAAGTTAAAGTCGCCTAGGAGGCGTGAGATTGATTTGCAACATAATCTAGCAGATCCTCAATAACTGTAGGAGGAGTTCGTGACGACGGATGTCTGTATATGTTAATAATGACAAAGGAGGGACCTTGAATAAAAAGCTTGATACCAATGAGCTCGATTGAATGGTGGCCTAGATGAGTGATATCAAGAAGGTCATAGCGGAATGACTTTTTAATAGCAATGGCTACCCCGCATTGGCCGGGGCAGCGAATGTCACTTCTAATAAAGTTAAAAATGTTAGAGTGTAAATAACTATTCTCGATGACCATAGTCTCTTGGAGGCACCAAAGATCGTATGTGTTGTTATTAATTTGAAGTTCCGGAAGCTTCCCCCGTAAACCCCTACAGTTCCAACTAGCAATAGAGATAGGTTTGTTAGAAGACACGAGTAGTATTAGTATTAAAATGAAAAGTGAGATAGAATAAAGTAACAGAAAACTTAGTAATAGTTGTAAGCGCGATCGTCAGAAAAAGAGGGGGTGTCAGCTTGATAATTATCATAATAAATGCGCGGGTCGTTATATTCAGTCTGCTGCCGGTAGAAGCGAGGAGGGAGCGGTTCAATGTATGAACTTACATTTAAGAACTGCTTAAGAGTCATGGAAAGCATGGGCATATACATGTGACTAGTAGGAAATCTATCATGTTCATAAGGATAACTATCATGTGGATAATTGGTTTGATCATGATTAAGGAAAACACCGTCTCTCGAAATGCTGGGAGATCTGCCATTCGGAGATATTAGATATTCCCTCCTAGCTTCCTCCAAAGAAACAGAATAATTATTTACATTTTTAGTATTGCGAGGGGAGGTGGCATAGGTATTGGGAAGGTTCTGCTTGTGTTTGTCGTTGTTCCGCGGTGAAGATGGGAGAGGGGATATTGGACGGGAAGCGCTCGTTCCCTGACGTGGGGATCGTGGATGTTCAGAAAAGGTACGAGGAGTAGAATTCTTAACAGAAACTTTGGTGTACGACAGTTTAGAGGTATCTGCGTTTTCAAGAGGGGAGAATTTGTTATAACTGATGAACGAATGAGGGGAGTTATCATCCTTTGGCAGAAATAAAGGGAAATTATAGTAGTCATCATTTGCAAAGTGAACGCTACGCGTACTACCTAAGTCAGCACTGAATCTAAAGGTAGATCGAGAGTCCGTAGACGATAACCTATTCCTAGCATTCGCAAGAGAGATATTTTCGGTGGCTGCGATCGTCTGTACTTTTTTCTGTTTAATAAAGAGAGGGCAATTTGTCGACGTGGTGATATGATCTCCAGAGCAATTGATACATTTGGGAGGGAGGTTTTGCCTCTCACACATCTCATCTTCTTTATGAGCATCCTTACCACACAGCATCCTTACCATGCATCTCGGACGACTCTTACAAAACTTCCGAATGTGGCCAACTCTGAAGCAAGAAAAGCATGTTTTAACTCTAGGGACAAAAGGTAGGACTTCGTGGGAATTGTAGAAAAGAAATACTTGCCTGGAAGAATCTGCCCAGCAAATTTGAGGTTAACTGAAGTGGAAGAGGTGTATTCGACACCGCTTTCCTTAACAACGCGCCTGTTAAATCTTTTGATTTCGGTTACATGATAAGAAGATTTAAGATTTAATTTAAGTTGTTGATCCGTTACAGAAGTCGGAACGCCTCTTATTATACCTGAGCGCATTATCTTAAAAGTAGGAATAAAAATTGAAAATCCTGCCTTGATGAGGTCAGGGTTAGTCACGAGGTTATTGGCTGCTTCATAAGTGCGCATTTCAACAGAAATTTTGCCACGCGAGATCTTTTTCATAGATACTATGTTCGAGTACAACCTTAGCGACTTGTCTCTTCATTAAAACTTCAAATGCGCTCTCGGTTACGCAATCACTGCTTACCTGCATATGGACAATAAAAGGTGCGCGATCCGTCGGACCATACCTGTTGTCAGAGAGGTTATGAGAAGCTTGATAAGCACGTGCCGAGCTGTCAGGTAGAGGGACAGAAACAAAGACAGAAGTAGCTTTATCCAGGCTCAGGCCCGGTCCATTGCGGCGCTTGGCATATTCGTATTCGTGCTCAAGTACCGAGTTTTCATTGGCTCTTTTGGCAGCGCGGTCAATTATAACGTCCATCTGCTCACACGTGTCGTTCGTTGCCCTAGCAAGTATTTCTTTAGCAAAGGTATCAAAATGTTCAACCGAAACACTAGTGAGGGTGACGCCGTTTGCAGAAACCAGGGGAGGGGGAGAGGGAGACCCGCCGGGATCCCCCGACCCGCCTTCCATGGGAGGCACACTCATAGTCTCCCAAAATATCGCCAAAAGTACAGGCAAAGAGAGTTAGGCGCAAACAGAAAGGAGATAAGTGAGAATGCGAGTCAATTAACGACTCAAAAGACACAGATCGCTCTGAAGAGAGCGGATGATGCAACACACGACGCGACACCAGTCACGTCCGTACCGGTCGAAAACACGCGCCATACTCCACACCGAAACACATCAACGAGTGATGTTTTCGAACGTAGCCATACTGATCTATTGTCCATGAGCAGAGAGAAACCTGAGAGGGCGGCCTTTTTCGTGTGACAGGCGAAAGTTACTGTACGCTAGTGGCACCAACATTAATTTTATAAATTGATGTGAACTATGTATCACATTTTCGCTACTGTCGACAAAATCGTAGTGTCGATAAATAGATTTGGTGCTACATTCACAAATTGAGAATAAAGATAATATTTACAAAAAAATGTTTCTTTTAATTCAGATAAGGTGTTTTTTTATAGATTTTTGGATGCTGAAAACGATGCTGCAAGTTAAATTTCACTTGCACGTCAGGTTTTCGAAGAAAAATTATTTTTTGTCAAACAATATTATTGTTTATTTATCTCATTATTCTGTGAATAAAAATATTAATTAGATACAATTATCAAATAGTGAATAGTTTATAGACATGCAAATCTCTCAACGTTTTGGAGTTCTCAGAATTAGTCTTGCCAAGAAACGGAGATAGAAATTAACGGCAAAAAAGAATTTAGTTTATGACAACAGGTTTTGAAATGTCAACACTCTTTTTTTTTAGAAAAATTACGCTTTACAAACATTCGCGAATATACATAATCTCGTCTTCCGCCTGCACCATAATTTTATTTAAATTTAATATCGATAATCTAATACGCTTACATAATATTTTAATAGACATTTAAATTAAACTCTACAATATTTTATATTTTACGTGTTACAAAATGTGCTACAGTGAAAGTATATAATACACAGAGCGACAAATATGTTCCCGGACACGAACCACATCTCAGCAACCAGTGGCGACATCTGTGCTTTCAAACATGCATTTTAAAGGTTTAACATTTTGCTATCATCTGTCAAAGTTTCATTCATTTTGGTTGACATATAACGAAGAAATGACAGTTCATGTTAAACAAGATTTTGGTTGAGGTAGAAATTTTAATATGGAACAAAGAGTTTTAAAGCGATTGATCGAAGTTTTAAAGCGATTGATGGGCAGAATTCATCGTATTCGCCCCGAATATCGTGATCCAGAAGATTGGTCTTTGTTGCATGATAATGCACCGAGTCACACTTCATTGATTGTCCGTCAATGTTTGGCTCGAAATCGTGTCTCTGTGTTAAATCATCCACCGTATTCACCTGATTTGGCCTCTTGCGACTTCTCATTATTCTCAAAATTGAAATTGAAATTGAAAGGACGCTTTTTTGATGACATTCCGACCATCCAATCAGCTTCTATACAGGCACTAGAGGCAATTCCGCAAACTGAGCTAGAACAATTTGAATCACTATTGAATCGCTGTAACAAGTGTATTGAAGCCAGAGGAGAATATTTTGAATAATAAAACAAAAAAATATGCATATTTGTTGTTTCAATTATGATTTTCAGGCCCTGTCCGGGAACATATTTGTCGCACTGTGTATGTCATTAAATGTTGACTTTTTGATCATTTGATATTATAGTACGTTTATACATGGGCGACTCCAGTATGGTTGGTATGGAGCACTCCATACACTGAATGATTCAATGTATGGAATTCCATACACTGAATTTCATATCTGTATAACATTTGGTCGGGGAAAAATTTAGAAATTAGAAATTATAATTTAGAAATTACAAATATACGAAAAACGTCACTGCATTGCTTGAAGGATGTAATGCAATTTTTACGTGACAATCCCGAGATCAGAGATCTTGTACTTAAATACGTAAAATTTATTCGTTCTTTTAACAATTCCTACATCAACTTGTTCGAATGAAAGATCATTTTCTTATTTAAGACATTTAAAAAGTTATCTTCGATCGACAATGAAACAAAAACGTAAATCATATTGCGACATTATACATTTATCGAGAAATAGTCGATAAGTTAAATATGGAAGAGGATTAATAATTTTATTTAAAAAAAAATAAATTTAGAGCGGCTACTTTTGCCACGTAGAAAAGATATGTATGAGGAAAAATATATTTATTCCCCCATCCTCCTCTTCTGTCCCTCAATCTATCTTCGGGAACTCCATACACTGAAAAATTTTACTTCGCCGTTTCTGCGTTTATATATAGAATAACTTGATTGTATTGTGTTGTGAAAAGATCATACAATTTTGTTTTAAAAAGTTGACTTTGAAATCTTCAAAAAAAACTTTCATTTCAAAATATATTGTTTCCTTCGACATCTTTTGTATATAAGAATTTTTCATATTATGTATAACATTACTTCTTCGAAGTGCAAACATTTTTTAAAGGCCTTGATCTTTATATAATAATGACAAAAAAGTTAATTCTACTATTATTTGTGGCTCGTCAAGCTGTACTTTTGTCTAGAGCATTATTTTTTACAATCCAAAATAGAAGAGTTTTAGGAGGTAAATTAAAATAGGACATCTTATATAATATCTCATATAATATATATTTTATATTCATATTAATATAATGATATAAATATAATACGTAATATATAAAAAAATAAAAGTGTGTTGCATATACATAAATGTGATATATGTATATGCAACACACTTATACGCACATGTGTACACACTTGATCAAGGTGATGAAACATTAAGAAATGTCAGATTAGAACGCGGTTCGCCGAGAATCGGGTGGAAGATGTTTAGATTGATAAAAAAAAGAAGGATGAATGACGCTCACGTGCGTTAAGTGGAACGCACCTATAGACATTTTGGTTTTCATTTGTTTTTAGAGTAACTGTGAAGTTCGCAGTCAGTGTTCAGTCGCGCATGCATGTATTTCTATATGAAGAATGAATTTGCGAGATCCGTAATTGTTCATTACATTCTAATAATTATAATGATTCTTTTGCACATTTCATGTGTGTGTAGTGTATTTATTTTGTATTTGCGAAAAGTTATTTTGTAAGAAAGTTATATAGTTATAACAGAAAGAAAAATTAAAGATATTAAATAATGTCAAATTGACAAGTTTTTTAATAAGTAAACAAGTTTTTTAATAAGTGCGTGTATAAAGATTGTGTGAAAATGGACGATTATCTCATGGAAAACGCTTATATAACTTTCCATCAAAAACAGTTACCAGACTTGATTTATGGATACATAATAGTAGTAAGTTTATATATATTGTATAAATATATGGGATGTCCAGGAAGTTTTCGAGCACGAAACACTTGTGTATAGTTAGAGTGGACTAAACTGTGTGTCCAAAAGTTCTTTACCATTTTGCAATTTTCGCAATAATTTATGATTAATTATTATTAGTGTAATTGCCGAATAAGCGTCGGGAAGGTACACTCGGCATACCGCCAAATTATATAAGCCCAACGATTGTGATCACTAAATGCATGGGGTCGTGAAAAGTTGTTACTACAAGCGACAATAATATGATACGAACAGCAAAAGGAACCAACTCTCCGTGCAGCTAACATAGCCTAATAAATATTATCGCTAGATGAATGTATACGTATTTCATCGCGCACTTATATTTAGTGATAGGCGGTAGATCGAGCAGTTTATTTAATGCTTGTTTAAAAAAAGCTATAGAAAATGATTAGTCTCTGGTATTCTGATATTCGAAAAAAGTCATTTTTTGTCGAATAGTGTAATGAATAGGCGCCGGATGTTCGAGCTCGATCATGAGCTGCACGCGGAAAATCACGCAGGAGTGAGTCGAGTGCTTGCTGAAGTGAGATAGCAACATTTCGGCTCGCGCGCGGCCTACTCAAATGTAAATAAAACCGGAATTTGCATCGCAATATCGTAGGGCACATAGAAAAAAAATAAGAATAAAAAAATTAATTAAATATTATAATTTTCTTTATTGTAAAAAAAACACAAAACACCTTGTTTCTCAAGTATGAAACAAATTAGACCTAATAATTCTAATAATTGTTTATGCTATTAACATAACAATCTGTGCAATAAAAATGAATAAATATTAATCGTGAAAATCAGATCGCGAGCGCGCGTATAATCACAGGTCAGAGCTTGTGGATTACTCTCAGCTCAAAACTCAAGATGACTCAAAGTTAAGTTGAAACGTTTACTTAATACTACGCTCAATAGACTTTGCGACAGTCAGTCTTATGTAATAACTAAAACATAAAATACATGATAATTTCACTGTTTACAGCATCATTTCCCACAGTCTTTTTACATATTTTTAATTTTTTAATATTGAATCCTTACTTATTTGTCTGCAGCATATTGTAATGTAATTTTTTACTGTAATGTATTAAATGCGCATTAAGGAGATTCTTGCGCTACTTCCTAGTTAATAGACAGTTTATTCATAATAATATATAAACCAATTAAAATAATGGAATAAAAAGATTACTAACAATATCTTATGCCATTATATATAATTATTGTTAATTTTATATGTTACTAAACATTTTCAAAATAACAAAATAAAAGTTGTAAGATGATCATTTGATATACATGCATCGTCCATTTGACATATATTCTAGCTTTTTTCATTGAAGAATATGAATTTCTTGTAAAGAAATAAACTGTACGGTCAGTTTAAATGAAACTTTACGAGAACAAACTTAAATATTTCTTTTATAATTTTTAAATTGCTATCTTATACGCAAGTGTCTCAATAATTTAAAAAAGAATAACTACAGAATAAGATTATACTTTCAATTTGTAAAATTCTATAAATTTAGAATTAAATATCATGAAAATCGTACGGTAAAAGTCAATGAAATTTTTTCTAGATACTATTGATATTATTAACTTTTATATTACATGTATATTACATGTATATTACATGTATATTATAGACTTATCTTATTTCATCAAACGAAAATCTCCTTAATTATCGTGCTGTATCATTGCTTTGATTGTCTTTTATTGTTTAATTTTTGACTGAATCTTAAATTAAAAAAATTTTTTATATTTTTATAGATTATAATGTTTTTATTTTATTGTATTAGTATGATAGGAAATATTAATCTACAAAAATGATCCTCTTCTACCCTTCGACGTGCCGGATTGTGCGAAGACCATTTACTCCAGACTCATTTAATTCTAAAAGTAAATAAAGAATTAAAATAAAAGCGGAATGCAGTACACATGATTTCAGTGCTGCTAAAAAAATTTCCAAAGATATGAATAGAAAAAGAAAAAATTCTAATGAAGAAGCGCTTCGTAAATAGAGTAATATTATAGGACAATCCCGATTTGTTGAAAAGAAAGTTATGATATTTATGTCTGTTTCTGACAATGTGTGATAATAGATGAGCAACCATTACAAGAGCCTCCGTTAAAAGTATATACCAGCACATTCTGTTGAGAAGAATGCCGAAGAATTTATATCTATTTCCAAAAATACAATAATACATGAACAATCATTTCAAGAATTTCCACTAAAAATATATAAATCACCACATTTATATTTTGACATCCCGGAGCAAGATAATAATATGAACTGGATAAATATTGAGTTATGAGAACCTGAAGCCTCAATGACTGATCTGCACAATGATGATACAAATGAAAAAAAAAGAACAAATTGAAGAAAATGATCTGATAAACAAATTAAATGATACAGAAAAAGAAATTAATTATTTAAAATCGAAATATAATCGATTGCGAAATAATGCAGAAGAGAAAATTAATTTATACAAGAACATATATACAAGAACACAAATACAATTCCTAAAAGCGTGCGTAAAGGAACGTCTTAAGAATATTATTGAATTACTGAAGATGGCCAGATTGTGGCCGAAACGTTTAATGTTTTAATTAATGTAATAATAATTTAATTCACAAACTATAACTTGTGCTGTGGTTTTTTATAGTCTTCTTTTTATATATTTTAAAATTATAACCACGTTAATTTTCAAGATACATTTTAATTACATGAGCACTAACATGTGTAAATTAACGCAATTTTTTGAATTTATCAAATTTAATTTTGGATTACATGCATATTTGCTTCTGAAGAAATGTGTAAGAACTTACAGAGCGAACATATATACAAGAACACAAATACATTCCTAAAAGCGTGCGTAAAGGAACGTCTTAAGAATATTATTGAATTACTGAAGATGGCCAGATTGTGGCCGAAACGTTTAATGTTTTAATTAATGTAATAATAATTTAATTCACAAACTATAACTTGTGCTGTGGTTTTTTATGCTCTTCTTTTTATATGTTTATTAATTTTTTAAATTCGGAAAATATTCGATTGCAAAATTATACAGAAAAGAAAATTAATTCTTTAAAGTCGCAAAATTTTCGATTGCGACGTATAATAAGTAGTTTAAAATATCACTCAGCTCGAAAAAAAGAATTCCCAAAAAGATGAAAACAAAGGAAATAGATTTTTTTTAAATTGGTAAATGAGCAAGATATATCTCCTGTTGCAAAAGTTATGATTAATTTGCAACTGCATACATCACATGCACTACATAAAAAAGAAGAAAAAAATTTGTCGAAACAATTATATTTTTATTCACTTAGTGCATTCTATCACTTAAGAAAAGCGGGTTAATAATTTTCCTGGATCACGAACTATGAAGAGATGAATAGAAGAATGTAATATAAAAATTGGATTTAATGATTTTATATTTAAGAAAAAAAAAATCATTTGTCATTGAATAAAAGAGTATGTGCTTTAAAATGGGACGAAATGACCATAAAAAGTTATGAGGAATATTCGATAAAATTAAATGAAATAAAAGGTCTTGTTGATCTTGGACCTTTAGGAAAAAAATTAGAAAGAACTAAATGTGTATTCATATTTTATTTAAACAGCATTTAAACTGTGCGCATCGTCCATGGCGTTAACCTTTAGCACATTTCCTACCAGGAAAGTGTATGAAAGCAGATGACATAGTAATATTATTAAAAGAATGTCTAGATAAATTGAGTGAAATAGGTGCTGATGTGCAACTTGTAACATGTGATCAAGGCACAAATAATCAAAGTGCTTATAGTCAACTTAGTTCACTCGATTCAGAAAATCCATTTTTTCATATATAACGGGAAAAAATATAATGCTTCATTTGATTTTCCACATCTAATAAAAAGATTGGCAAGTTTCTTCAGGACGCATAGAAACCTTTATTGTGATGGACAAATAATTGCATCAAATTTAGATTTTGAAAAAACATGGTCTATTGACAATGCCACAAAAGGAGGCTCAAATTTATTATCTCACATAACAAAATCGCACTTGTATCCGAATAACTTCGAAACGATGAACGTTAAAAGAGCTTTCCAGTTATTTAGCCATACTTTTGCAGTAGCAATAAAAACAGCTGGAAAAGAATTATATACTGATACGTGCGAAAAAACTGCCTATTTTGCAGAACTTATGAATAATGTTATTGACGTTTGCAATAGCTACAATCCCAAAGTTCAATTTGGCGGAAAACTATTATCTTTTCAAAATTCTGAGTTAATTATTTTATTAACAGACTTTATTGAATGATACATAAGATGGTCAAAATCAGCAGAAAAAATAACGCAAGTTCCTTGTTTCAAAGACTTCATTATAACTTTACAAACTATTCTTAATACTTACAAAACTCTTGCACATCAATATGAAGGATTCGAAACAAGTTTGTGTAATCAACATTCGGTGGAGCATTTATTCTAAACTTAGACAACGCGGAGGATTTAATCGTAATCCAAGTGCAAGAATGATCCGATTATCTCTTAGACACATACTTTCTACTGGATATGTCCAAACAAGCGATAAAGATAATATTCAATGTCCCGAAGGTGAAACTCTTATAAATGAACCGAGTCAGCTCATTAAAAGAGTAGAAAAATGTATGTACGAGGTCTGTTCAAAAACTATCGCGAATTTTGTGTTTTTTCAAAAATTATTTATTTATTCATGAATATGTATTTTGTCCCTTTCAAAGTAATCCCCATCAGATATTATACACTTGTGCCAACGTTTTTTCCAATCCTCGAAGCACTTCAAAAAATCATTTTCTTGTTCAGCTCCTCCTTCGATGCCGTCTTTATCTCCTCAATCGTAGCGTAGCGTCGTCCTTTCATGGGCCTCTTCAGTTTCGGGAACAAGAAAAAGTCACAGGGGGCCAGATCTGGGGAATACGGTGGCTGCGGCATCATTAGTGTGTTGTTTTTGGCCAAAAATTCGCGCACAAGCAACGATGTGTGAGCAGGGGCGTTATCATGGTGCAAAAGCCAATTTTTGTTCTTCCACAAATTGCCCAAATCATTAGTAAAAATCGAATGGCATGAGCCAATCGATATGTTTAGGTCCTCAGCAACTTCTCTAACGGTGATTCGACGATTGGCCAATACTATTTTCTTCACTTCATCAATGTTTTCGTCTGTTGTTGACGTGCTCGGGCGTCCGACACGCTCTTCGTCGTTCACATCTTCTCGGCTCTCTGAGAACATTTTGTACCATCGATTAACGTTGCTTCGGTCCAAGGTAGCTTCACCATATGCCACAGTCAACATTCGGAATGCGTCCGTGCACTTAATTTTGTTTTTCACACAAAATTTGATACAGATTCTTTGATCCATTTTTTGAAATAGGCAAAAATCGAAGACGAGCCAAAACACGTGCAAGCAAAGCAGCTGTCAAAAATTAACTGAACATTCAAAATGGCCGAACTTGTCGGCATAAGTGAGAGACATGAGTACCAACACAACGCCACAAAAAAATCGAAAATCGAATATACATAACCCGCGGAAATTCAAAATTCGCGATACTTTTTGAACAGACCTCGTACAATTTTCCTACAGATTATGATAATAATTATGAAGCCGAATTTATGGAAGATGCACAGCTTCTTGACGACTATGTTGAAAAAAATGTTACAGAAAATATACAGTCACTTGGATTTTATGATGAAAATGTTATCACATATTTCACTGGATTTGTGGCACGTCAAAGTATTACAAAAACTAATTGTGAGAATTGTCGCAACGAAATGATAAAAACATAGAAGATGCTACAGCAAATGAAAAATATATTGAACATCGTGAATATTAAAATGAAGACGAAGATGCTCCAACAGTAACAAAATTGGTGAGAGCAACTACTGTTTTTGTAAATATCATGAAAACACAGTTAATAACGTTTACCACCAACTTTGTTTCTTGTAAATCGATGCCTACGTACTTTAAATATTTCAATGAATCCATTTTTATCCACCGATCTTCATTACACTGTAGGTGAATATAATGTGATACCAAGTCTCGTTGAATTGTCAGTGAATACATTGCTAAATCATAAGTTTGTTGCTATTACTTTTATTTATATTTTTCATTTGTGCGCTATTTTTATTAATTTTTTTCGATTTCAAAATATTTTTTCTTAACAAAACTATTGATTTCGTTTAGTGGCCGCGAATTTTTTAGTTCAAACGAATTAAAAAAAATATGGGCGAACAAAGTTTTAATAACTCAAAGATCATAAAACCCGCGCGGGGCGAGTACTATCCTGTCGCGCGCTTACATTTGGCGGTAGGCTGGGCGAATTTGACTATATATAAGTTATATATATATATATATATGTGTGTATATAAAACTCATTAACCATTGCGATATGAATATAAACTATATATTATATAAGATGTAAGGTGTCCTATTTTAATTTACCTCCTAAAACTCTTTTATTTTGGATTGTAAAAAATAATGCCCTATACAAAAGTTGTGACAAAAGCTTGACGAGCCACAAATAATAGTAGAATAGTTAACTTTTTTCATTATTATATAAAGATCAAGGCCTTTAAAAAATGTTTTCACTTCGAAGAAGTAATGTTATACGTAATAATATGAAAAATTCTTATATACAAAAGATGTCGAAGGAAACATAATATAGTGTATATTTTGAAATGAAGATTTTTTTGAAGATTTCAAAGTCAACTTTTTAAAACAAAATTGTATGATCTTTTACACAATGCAATCAAGTTATTCTATATATAAACGCAGAAACGGCGAAGTAAAATTTTTCAATGTATGGGGTTCCCGAGGATAGATTGAGGGACAGAAGAGGAGGGTGGGGGGATAAATATATTTTTCCTCATACATATCTTTTCTACATGGCAAAAGTAGCCGCTCTAATTATATTTTTTTAAAATAAAATTATTAATGATCCTCTTCCACATTGAACTTATCGACCATTTCTCGATAAATATATAATGTCGCAATATGATTTACGTTTTTGGTTCATTGTTGATCGAAGATAACTTTTTAAATGTCTTAAATAAAAAAATGATCTTTCATTCGAACAAGTTGATGTAGGAATCGTTAAAAGAACGCGAATAAATTTTACGTATTTTAGTATAAGATCTCTGATCTCGGGATTGTCACGTAAAAATTGCATTACATCCTTCAAGCAATGTGACATTTTTCGTATGTTAATAATTTCTATATTATAATTTCTAATTTCTAAATTTCTCCTCGATCAAATGTTATACAGATATGAAATTCAGTTTATGGAATTCCATACATTGAATCATTCAGTGTATGAAGTACTCCATACCAACCATACTGAAGTCGCCCATGTATAAACGTATTATAATATCAAATGATCAAAAAGTCAACATTTAATGACATATTATATACTTTCACTGTAGCACATTTTGTAGCACGTAAAATATAAAATATTGTAGAATTTAATTTAAATGTCTATTAAAATATTATATTTAAAGCGTATTAGATTATCGATATTAAATTTAAATAAACGGAAGGCGAGATTATGTATATCGCGAATGTTTGTAAAACGTAATTTTTCTAAAAAAAAAAAGATTGTTGACATTTCGAAACGTGTTGTCATATTATAAACTAAATTCTTTTTTGCCGTCAATTTCTATCTCCGTTTCTTGACAAGACTGATTCTGAGAACTCCAATGTTGAGAGATTTGTCTATAATATCGTAAACTATTCACTATTTGATAATTGTATCTACTTAATATTTTTATTCACAGAATAATGAGATAAATAAACAATAATATTGTTTGAAAAATTTTTCTTCGAAAACCTGACGTGCAAGTGAAATTTAACTTGCGACATCGTTTTCAGCATCCAAAAATCTATAAAAAAACACCTTATCTGATTAAAAGAAACATTTTTTTGTAAATTAATATTATCTTTATTCACAGTTTGCGAATGTAGCACTAAATCTATTTATCGATACTACGATTTTGTCGACAGTGACGAAAATGTGATATGTAGTTCACATCAATTTATAAAATTGATGTTGGTACCGCTAGCGTACGGTGACTTCGCCTGTCACACGAAAAAAATCGCTATGATCTCTCTCAGGTTTCTCTCTGCCTATGGGCCTTCGGAAAAACTCCCCAGAATCGGCTCATGCCATAGACGGGAGTGGGAAAGGCATCAGATGCAGCTTCGGTGGTTCGGTGTCCGAATGCGTTACTCAGACTCGCCAGTGAATATACTTATGAATTTTGGAAAATATTTTCTGGACAAATTTTTAGAATAGCTATGGATGTGACAATATAGTTTCTGATATTGAAATTCTTATTCTCTGTTCTCTTAGTTTCCTATTCCTTTGATTGTGCGCAACTCCTTATGCTTTTAATTATATTTTATTTGGATAATTGAAAAGTGAAAAATTTATTTGAATCATTAAATCATTTTTATAATCAAATATTGTATTATTTAGAGAATGTCATGCAAAGAAAAACCCACTTCTAAAAACAAACATTACACGTTAAAGAAAGATATTCTTGATAAATATAAAAATATTATTGAAATAAAAAGAAGCGATGTGTTACGTCCAAACCCTTAGGAATTCAGTGAAGGAGACAATGAGGGAGAATGGAGAGGGTATGGAAGAACGGCTAGACTCAATCTCACAGGTATACGCACAGAGGCGAATATCTGTAAGTCGCACGCACCTTTTCAGTCCCGGAATATGGGAAACGGCCCGAAGGGACTATGACACCTGTTCCGAAGAACAGTGCGAATGTCGGTCCTACTTTTTGGGTCAAGGAACTTAATCTTTTTGACCCGGGATTGGACCTCGTGCGATCTCAGGTGTTTAAAGGGAAGTGAATGCGAGAGATGATTTCAATAAATGACAGCTAGAGAAATATACTAACTTACATTTATTAATAATAAAAAGAAAGAATATTAAAAATTAGTACATGTATTCAATACGTTATGGAGGTGTGCGTATGTGTGTGCGTGCGTGCGTGCGTGCGTGTGTGAGAGAGAAGAGGAAAGGGTTATTGGGTATTGGAGGCGAGGAAAGTGCAGAAGCATATTGGGATGAGGTGCTTGCAAAGGACGATGTAAGGGATGGGGTTTCCTGAGATATAAACTGTGACTATTCTGTCCCCTTCGTTGGAGGGGGACGAATATAGTCTAAATAGCCGATCTTAGTCGATTGGCTCGGGATTTGATTTAAAAGGAGGAATTGGGAGCTGATCCAAGAGAGGAGAAAGAGGAAATCTTTCTTCGAGAGAAAGAAGAAAAGGGGATCGTCCCTCGAGAGAAGGAGAGGAATAGTTTAGGATTTTGCGGATAGCAGGATCGATGACAGAAGGAGAGGTGAGATCTAAAAGTTGTGTCTGTTCTATTGTTGGTGAGTCGGGGACTTCGAGAAATTGGTCGTCGATCAGTTGTGGCGGCGCGATTGTGGCTTGGCCAAGGGGACGGTTTCGCCTACTCCTCCGGACGTAAGGAATTCGTCCCCGTTTTCTAATGGATGTACTAGTACGCACTACAATCCGAAGGGTTAAAGTAAAATATGTGTGTGTTTCGTCGGAAACGCGCATAAGTGTATATAAATGTGTTTCCATGTGGGGAGACGAAGGGATGAACCGGAAGGAATGGCGACTTACTGGTTAGTTGACTATCCACGAGATCTCGGGTTGGTATGTGAGGAGGTTCGTTGTCCGCGGAGAAGAGCAGTCGCAGTAGCGCATGATCGCAACGACGATTTGCTCACAATTTAATTTTTCTCTTCGCACTCGTATGAAACCGTGAACTGGAGTGATTATCGTGGATTTTAGTAATTTCCGCACTGCCCGCGACAGTTAATTTAATTCGTGAACTGCACTGACGTGAACCGGGTGATTTTGAGTTTTGTATTGACGCTCTGCGCTTCCGCGAGACCTTTATTTATACTCCGAAAAAAGGGCGTTGTGCTCTTTGTCTAGGATGCAAAAGTTAGTTGCAATGTCACGCGAGATTTACGATTTTTATAGCGTCCTATCGTTGTTAATCTAAAGTGCATCGTTAGAGGAGTTTCGAGAAGAAAAGAAGTGATTTACGTTTTTCTTTAAAGAGACAAGATTGCTCCAGACGGATGACGAATTCTGTTATCCTCGCGGAAAATATGGCTAGGTAAACAGATGATTACCGTACACAACTAGTTTTGCGTGCAGGGCAACCATTGTCAGTCTGATCGAGCAAACGTTAATTTAAAATAAAATATTCTCATTGGTAAAGTAATGAAAAGTTACTAAGAATCGGCCGATTTGTGGATGTGTGTTATCGCATTGTGCACTAACGGGATCCTCCCCATGTCTCTTGTTTTATCTTGCTTAAAAAATTTGATAAAAAATGATAGAAACCTATAAAAATTTAGAAATCCTATATGACTTTATCTTAGATAACGCTACCGTGGGAAATTATCCCATGCGTTTTATGATTTTTTAAGCGCGACGTGGCACCTGTTTTCCTAAGATGAAATTGTTGGTCAGTCTGGGACGACAAAGCTTAGATTTTTTCTATTGCGTGACTTCGGTGCATTTATAATGTTTTTTGCAATCTTGTCTCTTTTCGGGCCTGCATTAAGGTTGTTATTCCTTCCGGGTTGATTGGCCTTTACGAGTTTTCGCGAAGCTTGTCCGGTCCCTCTTTTCAGTTAAGTCAGACCGTTATCGAAAGGCTCCGCTCGAGTCTCGCAGATCCCAACCATAGTCGCGACGTGGAGCCGAAGAAAAGAATCGTAGCGTCTGTAGGATGTAACAGATGCAACAATATTAAAAGATGTTGCGTGGAGCGAAATTTTTGAGGAATATAATAGTCATCACTTATCTGTCAAGAAGTAAAAATTATAATTTAGAATATAATATTAGAAATAAGTAATTAAGTAACGTTGTTACAAGTCATATTTTCAAATTTTTTTATAATAACGATTTATCAATGATGTTATATATAATCTTTCATAATAACGGTAATGAAACTAATCTGAAATGCATCTAATATGAAACACATACACAGAGCGACAAATATGTTCCCGGACACAAACCACATCTCAGCAACCAGTGGCGACATCTGTGCGTTCAAACATGCATTTTAAAGGTTGAACATTTTGCTATCATCTGTCAAAGTTTCATTCATTTTGGTTAACAAATAACGAAGATATGACAGTTCATATTAAACAAGATTTTGGTCGAGGTAGAAATTTTAATATGGAACAAAGAGCAGTGATTAAATTTAACGCAAAACTTGGTAAAAGTGCATCAGAAACATTCCGATCGATGCAATAAGTTTACGACAGTCAATGTCTAGGTCGTACAGCTGTTTTTGAGTGGCATAAGCGTTTTTTGGAAGGCAGAGAGATCCTTGAAGATGATAAAAAATCAGGACGGCCAATTTTGGTTCAAACACCCGAAATGATCGAAAAAGTACATGATTTTGTTGCAAACGATCGCAATGCATCACTAAAAATGATGGAGGAGGCTTTAAATATCAGTAGAGAAATGATTCGAACCATATTACATGAAGATTTGGGTAAAACAAAGGTTTGTGCGAAGTTTGTTCCACACACATTAAGAAGCGATCAAAAATCAGCGAGAATCAATTATTCCAGAGACATCGTTGCAGCCGCAGAAAATAATCCAAACTTCCTAAAATCAATTGTTACGGGTGATGAAACATGGTGCTTTCAATATGATCCAGAAACTAAGCGTCAAAGTGCGGAATGGAAGTCAAAAAATTCACCACAAACAAAAAAAGTACGAAAAGTTCCATCAAAAATCAAGACAATGCTCATCACATTCTTTGATAGCAAAGGTATTATCCACAAAGAGTTTGTTCCAACTGGCCAAACAATTACTGGTGCATATTATCTCGAAGTTTTAAAGCGATTGATGGGCAGAATTCATCGTATTCGCCCCGAATATCGTGATCCAGAAGATTGGTCTTTGTTGCATGATAATGCACCGAGTCACACTTCATTGATTGTCCGTCAATGTTTGGCTCGAAATCGTGTCTCTGTGTTAAACCATCCACCGTATTCACCTGATTTGGCCTCCTGCGACTTCTCATTATTCCCAAAATTGAAATTGAAATTGAAAGGACGCTTTTTTGATGACATTCCGACCATCCAATCAGCTTCTACACAGGCACTAGAGGCAATTCCGCAAACTGAGCTAGAACATGCATTTGAATCACTATTGAATCGCTGTAACAAGTGCATTGAAGCCAGAGGAGAATATTTTGAATAATAAAACCAAAAAATATGCATATTTGTTGTTTCAATTATGATTTTCAGATCCTGTCCGGGAACATATTTGTCGCACTGTGTATCTTCCGATAAAGCATTTCACACTGAGCGCTTTATCGGAAGACATGCATTTCATCATGTTAAGATGTATATAACGAGCTCCTGCTTCTTATATCGTATTCCCGATGACTATCACTTAAATATGAAGAATGTTTGATTGAGTAAGGTACAGGATTTCTACTATATAGCTTAATTTACATTTGAGAGAGTTTGAGAGAGTTTGTATATGCTGAAGAAGGACCCGAAACGTTCACATTATACAGAGAAATTATATTATTTGTTAGGATTACAGACCGTTATATTACATTATTTGCTTTGCATAAAACGAGCAAATGTTAATTTAAAATAAAATATTCTCATTGGTAAAGTAATGAAAAGTTACTAAGAATCGGCCGATTTGTGGATGTGTGTTATCGCATTGTGCACTAACGGGATCCTCCCCATGTCTCTTGTTTTATCTTGCTTAAAAAATTTGATAAAAAATGATAGAAACCTATAAAAATTTAGAAATCCTATATGACTTTATCTGAACCTATAGGTTTCCATCATTCCTCATTGGATTTTTTAAGCAGAGTAATCAACGTCTCCTTTATAGGATTCAGCTAATCCAAAATAATCCATAATTATATATAAAATATGTGTAATTATGCATAATTGTATTTAATTATATATACAAAATTTTCCAGGGTGATTATAGAAAACTGTGCAACAGTTAAAAAAATTGTGGGCAAATTTGAAGCAAAGCCAAACAGATAACTAAAGAAAAGCCAGCGCGTTTAGCAACTGGAGGATCACCAGAACTAGAAGCAAGTGTTGATCCTGACATCCTCAATATTACCACATCTAATGGAAAGTGCTCCAGTATTATTCACGTCAAGTATGTCCGAAAAAGAAAGGTAAATCTAAAATTAATTGTCTATTGAATCTTAATCATATCTGTTGATATTATTTCTAATCTAGATCATATATATCATATATATTAATTTATATCTCTATTGAATTTTTTATAATATCAATGTATTTTAGTCGTATTTCATTAACATTTATCAATGCATTTCAGATAAATGCGAACTTACAATCGATATAATATCTAATAATGAAAACATAGTTATATTACCATAGATAACACATTGACATTTATGACAATGATGCAAAAATGATTGATTCACGAAGTATTTATTCCATATGTTTAAATGCTATTGTATTGTAATACTTTATCCCATAATATATTTGCCTAGTTTACATTGTGCACTTGATACATGTACTAACTAGCAACTTTCTATTAAATTATTTTAATTTCAGCGATGTATTCAAAGAAATTATCTACTAAATTAGTACAATATGCATCAATATGATTAATTAAGTATACATATCGTATATATGTTTGCACGTATCGCCGAAATTAAGATCATTCAATAGAAAGTTACTAGTTAGTACCCCATATCAAGTGCACGATGTAAACTAAGTTATTATAATCAATTTTCATTAAAATTAACTGTATCATCTTTTTAAACAATATAAAATTAAATTTTTTTTATATCTGCTTTATTAACTTTTTTCTATGCATTTTAGACCACAAGTTTGATATATCAATAAAAATAAAATAGACAAGGCAAACAAAGAATAATAATGTAATAAGTATTGATAATATTTTTGAGACTTCCACGGGTGCTTCCTATATAAAGATTATGCGTTTCGCGGGTTTCCTCCGTGTCCAGATCCATTCTTGGAATGCTAACGTTTCGTGAACCTTGCACCTTCCACTTCATCAGGGCGAGGAGCAGCCTGATACTGAGCTGTTCCTCCGGGTTGTTCCTTTTTTATATTACGCTACTTGTTGGAGTGATAAGGGAGAAAAAAGAGAATTATGGGGGGGAGAAAGTGGGGGAATCGGTCAGTCTTTAATAACCAGGGGAATGATTTTCCCAACAAGTAACGTAATATAAAAAAGGAAACGACCCGGAGGAACAGCTAGATATATTAGGCCAGAGCGTTTCAGCGCTCTCTCATTAGTACAATTGCAAACATTAATATCTCGATTATTATTACGAATATCACTAAATGGTAAAGGACTTTTATGTTTCCCATCTACCTTCCTATGGGCGATTGGAGAAGTCTCGTGGACATATAATGACCTGTATAATGACATATACGTAATTGTTATTATACATACGTTCTTTAATCATCAAAAAAGCCGTTAATTGAAGCGTTTCTTATGATAAAACTATTCCCAGATTGCTACTGAGATTGAGGAACTGGAACTTCATCATTCACATCTTCTATTCTTCTTCTTCTAACTTATCGTTTAAAATCAACGCTGGATTATGTAAAACAGCACATGCCACAACAATTGTTGTGGATGTCAATAATTTTGTGCTCAATCTTTTTGATAAGCACGGAAATCTACGTTTCAAAATTCTCTTCACAATTTCTCTTGTCTTATTAAGGATTATGTTGTAACTGCAACAAAACTTTTTGTGAAAAAAAAAAACAATGCGAAAAACATTCTTTCATTATTTTTTATGTCTTCTTATTATTACTATCATTTTTCTTACACCAAACATAAATTTTACGAAAGAAAGAAAATAATATAAACATATTTCGTATATAATTACGTCCATATACTTATATACTTATATATATTTATACATAGTTATATATTTTTTTATATTTATGTATGTTCTTGCATAAAAAATTTCTTGCCGACAACTAATTATAGTTATATAAAAATAAAAAGATTATACAAAATGATGGGATTATTGTGTTTATTAATAATATTTATATATTATACTATAATACTTNNNTAATAATACTTAAATTTTATGTTTATATTTTTATTCCTATTTATACTATTTAGTGCAATGTTATTATTGTTATAAAATTAGATAAACCTTGTTTCTCCATCAGTAACAAGATTATGAATTGGCGTGAGCAAAAATGGCAAGGGATATCCAGCATCACCGACGAGCATTTCATTTAATTGCCATTCTGTGTATTGCGTGTATATGTGTGAATTTTGAAATATTCGGCTGTCATGCTGACTTCCATTCTGGAACAATGTCTAATATTTCGGTGCGCGGTCCAATAATAACCTATAAAAATAAATAAACAATGAACATACTCTTCCATGGATATTTGCTTCAAAGTAATCATATTTACGTATATATTTATTTATTTCAATAAATATAATTTCAAATTATTCATTTTTTTAATAAGAGTAATATAAGAGTATACTAATCTGTTATAAGAGTACTCTTTAATAAGAGTATACTAATCTGAAAGCTTGCTGTTGCATAAAATTTTAAACAGATCAATAATTGTAAAGGAATTGGCAAACCGCGTTAATTTTTACTAATTCTTCCTCTACTAATGGCAAAATACCAACATTACGGAATCTTTTGAAAATTGAAATCTTTTCTTAAATTCTTGTTCATTAAAAAATTCGAATGGATTTTGTTTATACGAATATACCGTTTAGGTGCACGGAGTATCATTTCTTCATTTTTTTTCTTCTTTATTAAAAAAATTAATATCTTGAATTTCTAAATTTGCTAAATTCATTAAATACAAATATATTCCTTTTTTTATACACAATTTGTTATTAGAAGTAGAATCAGAAAATTATTTTTTCACTACTTTCGCAAACTTGGTAGCTGTTACCTTTGTTGTTTCTGGACCGGGAGTTTAATAGCTTTTTTAATCTCTCTTGAACAAACTCTTGCTTTGCACAGCAGCCTTCTGCTTGGCCGCAGCTTCGATCTTCTATTGCAACTGTTTTGGCGGTCTTCTTTGCTGACTTCTTCTCAGCTGTTATCTTTTTAGTCTCGGATACTGTTTTTATATGTTTTTATTGGCGTTTTCTTGGTAATCTTCTTCTCGATAGTCTTCCGCATTAGATTTCTACATAGTATGCTTAACTTTATCGCTCTTTGCTATTGGAGCCTTTCTGGCGATCGAGAGCTTGAACGAGCTCGATGCATCCTTCTTTTTGGTTTGTTCCGCATGTGATAGCTGCCCTCAGGTATCTCTTGATGAAGGAAGTAAATTTCTCGCTGTCGACCTTATAATCGTCGAGACGATGCATTTCTTGACAGCTCCTGCATAGATAGAATTGTAATATAGCGTTCCGATTTTTGATTTTTCTATGGCTGGGCTTTACATGACTTTTATAGAAAACGGAAAACTAATCTCCTCAAACCGTAAATTTTAGAAATCGAATATTTTATTTTTACTATTTTGTAAAAAAAAAAACTAATTTCTGAATTAGAAAGTCCGTAAAAAAAAATTTGTATGTATTTTTTGTTATGTTCTTTCATAAAGAAATTTCCTAAATTGAAAATTAATTTGAGGTTAGAATGATATTACGTTTTCCGTAATGCTGATTCTACAATGAGTCGGTAATCGGTAATCCTAAGTCTTATCGATGAAGTTGACCAATAGCCACGTTGTACAACTAAGGCTGATTGACCAACTTTACCGATTAAGACTAAGACTTCTGACTATCGACTCATTGCAGAATCAGCATAAGTCATTCCGAAGAGAGCCCAATTGAAAAATCGGAAATTTGAATAAGAGATTTCATTTCCCGAAATTCCAAAATTGTCACAGGACATCGCCTTTATGATCTTTCACTCTTTGATGACACTTTATCATTTTCTTTGTAGGCTTACAACTTTACTTAAGGCTCCTGATTAATTGTGACGTCAGAAGCGAGGTATACATTAATTTATGTTGCGTGCCATTTTTAAATAAAGACAATTGGGATGAAACAAAATGACGAGATCATTTTAAAACATTTGTAAAAATCGATGAAAACTGTCCTTTCCTCTCCTGACAGTCAATAAATCGTAAAAGGCACGTAAAGTGAACCTATATTCGGGTCCGACAGCTATTGAAACGAGTAAAATACGCTTTTATATATAAAATTCCAAGTATTTCCAACTTTAGTTTTCATCGATAATTACGACTTTGATAAGTACGAGACAAGTTATAATTAAGCAAATAATAATGAAATGGCACGCAACATAAATTTTGTCGTCGAAACGTCACTTTTCCATCTATAATATTCGGCCATTTATCGTGGTGCGACGCTGTAATACACAATAAGCACGAGCCCACGTCCGCCTGCGGCGCGCCAAGAATGAACGAGACAGCGAGCTCCTTCTCATACTAGTCACTTGTTTCAAGCGAAAATGCTTTCTTGGCAATCTCGGCCGTTCGACGGACCTAGGCATCCGATAAGGGGCGGGATGAAAGTACCTTTGGAGATCATAGGGAATCCCAGTCTTTTCGAATACCCTGTGTATACTTTCAGAGTCGAATTCTTTTGAACTCTTAATTCTGATTGACTAATTTTTACGGTGTCTTAAGGCCTTGGCACATAGAAAAACTTAAGACGTAAGATTTCCTTATTGTTTAAGTCTTACATCTTAAGTTTTTTTATGTGCCATGCTTACTGAGGGCCTGAGCACAGTAGAGGAACAGGAATTAGATATTAAGATTTAAACTTATCAGAAACTGATTATATCGGAATACACGGTTTCTGATAGGTTGAAATCTTAATATCCATAATTGCTGTTCCTCTATTGTGCCCTTAAACACAATAAAAAAGTACAAGTAATAGGAACAGGGAACAAGAAATTTCAATCTATCAGAAACCGTGACATACAGAAACGCGCCTTCCCTACACTAAACTATAGAAAATCGTGGCTCGACAAAGAAAAGAAAGACAATACGGATAGATGTCTTTCTGACTCTTCTCCCACATTGTCCCACTATCTTAACTGAAAACATAATTCACCGGATTACGTGACCAGACTATAGTTTGTGTCACTAAGCATATATTAATACAAACTTGCATAGCCGCATAAACGTATGCAGAAAGAAAATTAAAGAAAATTATCCAATCATATTTTATGTGCGAATTTTAAAGAGAAATGCAATTGAATAATTGTCTTTATGTATATATTTATTCAGCTATGCAAGTTGTGTGGATATATCCTAAGAGTAAAAATATCTAAAATACAAATAGCGCTAATAGTACTTCCCGAATGCAGCGTCTATGACTACATTTACACGCACTGGTAAAACCGTTTTAACTAAAACCGGTGTTAGATGTAAACGTTCCTACCAATGTTATTAAAAAGCGGTTTGAATTTACTAAAACGATTTTAATAACATTACCACTTTATCAGTGCGTGTAAACTGATTCTAGTATACACGGTTGAATTAATATACACTTTTAAGTCCGCAAACCCAATAGAGTAGTAAGCCTTAAGTCTTAAGAAATTGATCAATCACATTCGAAGATGAGAAAAATAATCGACTATAATTGGTCAATTCCTTAAGGCTTGCTACTCTATTGTATTTATGGGGTATAGTGAGATAGGCATATGTTTGAAATAAGAATTGACTATGAATACCGGTCCTAGTATGTGAACATTTCTGAGGGATAGAATTGATGACTGTGGATGTACTGTACATACCCAATCAAGTGATCTGGTTTCTGTTATTGCACTAGACTGCACTAGTATTTTCTTTGAAGCTTATGCGGGGTCTACAATAGAAGTCGTAGCGGTCGTAAGGTCTTAAGTCGTAGAATATGACCAATTATAGTCGATTATTCTTCTCATATTCGATTACGATTGGTTAATTTTCTATGACTTAAGACTCTACGACCGCTATGACTTCTATTGTAGACCCCGCATTAGGCGTTATGCAAAAGTCTGTGCTGCGGCCTTAACAGTGCATAAGCATAACATAAGATCGTTTGACCATTGAGCATTTTATGTAACTCAATATGGCAACTTTATGCAGAATGCTCATTGGTCCAACAGTTTTATGTTATGCTTATGCCATTACATACAATAGCGATAGTAGCTGTCGGCTCCTTTGATGTCGGTAGTCACTGTCCGTCATGTTGAAGATTTTACGGACTGAATCAATTCAAATGAAGGAGACGTTAAATGTAGTAACGTTATGGTATTTCGCATATAATGCTATCTAATGTTATGACGCCATACTTTCGGTTTTACTGCCACGCATGTGTAGAACAAAACTTGTACCCCCCGTTTTCTGTTAAGCTTTAAACACAATGCGAAAGAATAGCGATAGCGATAGGAATAACACGATTTTAACCTATCAGAAACTGTATATTCCAGTGTATCTGATTTCTGATAGGTTGAAATTGTGTTATTCCTATCGCTATCGCTATTCCGTCGTATTGTGTTTAAGGCTTTACTTTCGCTGCAGTTATACTGTGATATTGGTACGCGTATTAAATTTGATGCGCATTAACGCTTTAGTTCAATGTAAACACTCCCGTATTAAAGCATTAGTGTGCATCAAATTTAATACGCGTATCAATATTTTTACAATGTACAGGAGAAAAATAATGCGATTAATATTGATTTTGAGGTTACTGCGTTCTGTTGCATCTTAATGCGCATGAGGTGGCATGACGGGTAATGCATGCAACGGAAAGCAGCCCTCGATTTCCTCCAAATTGTGTGTCATGCGTTTACATCGTCATTTGTATCATATAATACGCGTATCAGTTTAATATAATACTCCTGCTTGTACAATGTTCGTACTAAAATAATCCGACAGCGTTTAGGGCTGCGATCCTCTACAAACGCTTCGAAGCGTTTGAGCGACCAATCAGAACAAAAAATTTTACGAATTGACTAATCAAAGAACGCTTCGAAGCGTTTGTAGCATCAAGTGGACCGCAGCCTACGTCATGCGTACTAAGGCCCGTATTCAGAACGCGCTTACAAGGATGTAGCGCGCTAACATGGTATAGTTCACGTCATGTATACTATAGAATTTCATAAAGATAAAAGCGCGCTTTTATTGCTAAAAGCGCGTTCTAAATACAAGCCTAAATGTTTAGTATGAATTTGATACGAATATAGTACCTGATACGCGTATCAAGTGCACGATGTAAATTAGGCCAGTGGACTCTTGCATCTGATTGGCATATTTCATTAGATCAAAAAATATAGACCGAACAGGTACAAGAGCTCACTGAGCGCTCAGTAAGCGATAGTGCTTCTGAATGCACCCATCGATTCTGTCTCGAAAATTTTCACAATCTAAGGCTACATTCCAAAACTTCTTCTCCGAGGAAGATTTTACTTTATATGCTATAATATACGTTATGTGTACTATATATTTCGAGTAAAATTTTCCTCGGAGAGGAAGTTTTGGAACATAGCCTAAGAAATGACTATCTACATTAAAGGGTTACACCACTGTAACTTGTGAAAAAGAAGCGTATTTTTACAATTTTTTTTTCGGTGCAAGGAAGAGTAATAAAATAATAATATTCAAGGATGTTTTTAATCATGTATCGAAGAATTTAAATAAAAATTTTCGCAGTAAAAAGTTTAAAAATGGCGGCGATAGAGACGTTTCCGTGGGCGTGGTTAAATTTGAAGTCCTCCGCGGCACGCAGTATAAGTATCGTAGGATTGAATCTAGAACAAATTAAAAAATTGTTTCTTAATCTACATAAATATAGCTACAGAAATACGTAGGGGATTTTGAAAATATTCAGTTTTGCGTATTTGGCAAGCATTTGAAGTTAATTTAATTTTACAGTGGTGTAACCCCTTAAGTCCGAATCCTCATACGGCACTCTGATACCGAACGCAGATTGATGAAAAGCCGGTTGTGGAGGTAAAATTTACCCCCATCGCCCGTTTTTCACCAATCAGCGTTCGGTATCAAAGCGCTGTTGCCTGTATTAAGATAAATTTTCATGAGCTGCTTAAATCGGCTTTTGGCGACAAAAAGAATCATATTGTCAAAATTGACGAATATCAAACGTCCATTTTGATCACGTGATCCTTTTTGTCGTTAAAACAGCCAGTTAGAGCAGCTCGTGAAAATTTCCTTTCGAGTCCTAGATTTATCAGAGAGGCGCAACCGGTGATATGCATTCTGATTCGCTGTTGCAATCTAACCAATTGCGTGACTTGACAGCCATTTATAGTACTAGTGACATTTTTTTATTTTATTTTATGCTATACATTCTGTCTCATATTATCCTACATGTCTTATCTTGTTTGACATAGTTTAAAGGCAGTTTCATAACATGTCGGCCAGGTTTAGTACTCTCCATAGTACTTTTGTCATACTGACTTAAGCCGGTTGCGCCTCTCTGATAAATCTAAGACTCTAGTCTGTATGAGGATCCTGGCTAAAGCCTATCGCACATAAAATGCATAACAGAGCATAAGCATCGTATAACTACATACAGTAGTGACAGCAGCAGAAAACGAGGGGTACAGTTTTGTTCTGCGCATGCGTGGCTGTAACTTCAAGAATATGGCAGCTGTCATAACATTGGATAGCATTATATACGAAATATTACAACGTCACAGTATAACTACTACAACGTCTCTTGATTGGTTCAGTCCGTAACTCCCTCAATATGGCTGACAGTAACCACCGACATCAAAGGAGCCGACAGCTACTGTCGCTACTGTATGTAATTATACTGTGGCATAAGCATAACATAAAATTGTTGGATCAATGAGCATTCAGCATAAAGTTACCATATTGATTTACATAAAATGCTCATTGATCAAGCAGTCTTATGTTATGCTTATGCACTGTTAAGGCCGCAGCACAGACTTTTGCATAACGCATGGTGCATAAGTGAATCAACTAATCAGAATTTTTCCTTTTCTCCCATTCCATGGAAAAGAAGAATTTCAATTGGTTGATTCCTTTATATACTATGTATTTTGCGTTATGCAAGAGTCCGTGCTGCGGCCATGCATTTCATGTACAATAAGCTATAAGCCTATTCCACATGAAATGCATAACAGTGAATAAATAAACATAACATAAGACTGCTAGACCAATGAACATCTTATGTAAATCAACGTGGCAACTTTATGCTGCATGCTCATTGGTTTAATAGTTTTGTTATGCTCATGCTCTGTTTTGCATTTTATTTGTTTGGGGCTCACACTCCATGCACAATTAATGTGAATGAATTGGATTATTGTGCCTGGACTGTGAGCATTTATGTAGAAAGGTGATCACTTCTCAATTCGTTTGTTTTCTGTTCCTGCACTAGAACTCTCTTTCTTACTTTCGACAAATATCAAACATATGCCTATCTGACTTTAAGTTTCAAGAGTATATGTATATAGCCGATTACAGAAAGATTGCAACACTTTTTTTCAATGGGTTTCGGAATGCAGCTTGCTCACCGAATGGTTGGCTCACGATTGGTTCTTATTCATGGATCTATAAGTAAGAACCAATCGCTTGGTGAGCAGACTGTATTCCGAAACCCATTTAAAAAAAGTGTTACAACCTTTTAGTCGGTGAGTGTACATACACTAGTTCAGCCACAAAAACTGATCGGTATTCATAGTCAATTCTTATATTCAAGATCGTCTTAAGTACAGCCTTAAAATGTCACGAACCAATCAGAGGGCCGCATTCGCGTCTTAAGATATTACTTAAGACAGTATTGAAATAAGAATTAACTATGAGTGCGTTCGGGGAGCTCACTACCAACACTACCGTATCACTCTATCCTTGTTGTTTATTAGATGAAAAACAAAGACAGAATGATTTGATAGAGCTGATAGTAAGCTCCCGAACGCACCCTATGAATACAGGTCCTAGTATGTGTACATTTTTAAGGGATAGAATTGATGACTATGGGTGTACTGTACATACCCATAGTCATCAATTCTATCCCTCAAAAATGTTTACATACTAGGAACGGTATTCATAGTTAGTTCTTATTTCAAACATCTGCCTATCTCACTATACCTCGCAAACACAATAGAGTAGCAAGCCTTAAGGAATTGATCAATCATAGTCCATTATTTTTCTCATATTCGAATGTGATTGATCAATTTTTCAAGGCTTAAGGTTTACTACTCTATTGAGTTTGCGGGCTTAAAAGTGTATATTAATTCAACCGTGTATACTAGAATCAATGACTACGTTTACACGCACTGATAAAGTGTTATTAAAATCGTTTTAGTAAATCCAAATCTCTTTTTAATAACATTGGTAGGGACGTTTACATGACATCTAACACCGGTTTTAGTTAAAACGGTTTTACCAGTGCGTGTAAATGTAGTCATAGACGCTGCATTCGGGAAGTACTATTAGCGCTATTTGTATTATTCAGATATTTTTACTCTTAGGATATATCCACATAACTTGCATAGCTGAATAAATATTATATATACATAAAGACAATTATCCAATTGCATTTCTCTTTTAAAGTCGCATATAAAATGTGATTAGATAATTTTCTTTATGCATACGTCTATGCAAGATTGTGTGGATATACCCATAGGTCGGTATTCATAGTTACATCTTATATTTAATGTTTTCAGTTGAGATAGTACAATGTGGGGAAGAGTCAGAAAGACATCTATCCGTATTGCCTTTCTTTTCTTCGTCGAGTCGCGGTTTTCTATAGTTTAGTGTAGGGAAGGCGCGCTCCAGTATGTTACGAATTCTGATAGGTTGAAATTTTTTGTTCCCTGTTCCTATTACTGTTTCTTTCTATTGTGTTTAAGGGCACAATAGAGGAACAGGAATTATAGATATTGAGATTTCAACCTATCAGAAACCGTGTATTCTGATGTAAAGAATTTTCTATAGATTGATTAGTTTAGCGACAAGACAAATGTATGTACAAATACATTCTACCAATTGACTATTATGGCGACTTGCCGCATATATGTATATAAAAAATTTCCTCAAATCAGAAAACTCATTCCATTGCGACAGTCGCCATAATAGTCAATTTATAGAATATATTTGTACGTACGTTTGGTCCTGTCGCTGAACTAATCAATCTATAGAAAATTCTTTATATATACGTATTGACATATTTTATCTAAAAAAGAAGTGTGATATGTATGTCAGAACATCAATGTATACCTTTGTATGCAATAAAACATGATGGTTTGCAAATGTCGTCAAAATAGTCAATTGACAAACATATATATATATATATTAGGTGTAGTAAAAAGAAATCCATTATTTTTCCAATAGATGGCTTTAATAATCTGTATCTCGCAACGCGTTCGTATACGCAACACTAAGCATATCATAATTTTTCTCTAAATTCGTTAAATCATATCCTATCACTATTTTCCACTATTCATGATACAATTTAATTTTGCTTTCAAGGTAAATGATTTCGTCGTCATTAAGTTGTATGACGGTATATTTTTCTATCCCTTTACTAAAGTGATCCTGGAGAATCAACAGAAGAAGGATTGGAATAAATTTCAAGTTCATGTTGTTCACCTATAATAAAAGTTAATGTTACTCCTGTGATACTGTTTAATCTCTGTTTTCGCGAACATGATAAGTTATGAATTTGTCATGTCGAACCAAAGGAAACGGACCCTTCTACTGAGGTTCGAATGACTTAGCATTGAAGTTCTTCACAAGTACCAGATCATTATTTTCTATTGGAGTATAGGATTTAGTAGGGAGGTTGTAGTCTTGATAATCGCGTATGTTTCTACGTGCCTCTTCCAATTTATTTTCATGCTGTATATGCAGATCATCTATTTGCTTTTGGAGGTATAATCTATCATCTTCTTCACTGAAGATATGATTAGGTTCCCTGCCAAATTGTAACTTAGGGTGTGTATCCTGTGTTCTTATTTACCATACAATTACATGTGAGCATTGCCTGGAGCAGTATCATGTCCCATTGCTCTTGTTCTTTCATATAATGCTTTATATATTCTGTAAGAATAATATGTGACCTTTCGTTTTTCCCGTTTTTTGATTGTGGATGATAAACTGACGTAAGCGCATGTAATTGATCGCAAAGTGTTTTGAATTCATTCGAAGTGAATTCCAGAGCGTTGTCTGATAGGAATTCTTTGGGTTTGCCAAAATATCTAAACTAAGAATACCAGAGTGCTCTAATAATTGATGCGGTAGATTTATCTAGTGTATAATGGGTTCTGTTAATATGTATTGTGTAAGATAATCTTGTACAACCATAATATAACGATTTCCCCTATTTGTCAACTCAAATGGTCCCATGATATCTATAGATATCTTTTCATTAGGAGCTCGAGGGATATCCGGAGAGGAATATATAAGGTTTTTGGGTACCTGGTTTATTGAATTGACATGATTCATATTTACTAATAAATTCTTTAATGTCAACGGTTATATTTTGCCAATTGTATTTTGTCTAATTCTTTGAAGTGTTTTCTCTAAATAATGACCGCTTAAGATTCCAGAATGCGCGTCTGAAATAATCTCTTTTTTATTTAATATTTCGGAAAAATATTTAGAGACATATATATATATATATATATATATATATAGTTTTTCTCCGAGATAGTATTCATCAATAACTGAAATTAATTTGGTAATCTCTTTTTGGTCATGTGTTACATTTACGTGTTGATTATTTTCTGTTAAAAAATCGTGTAAATGAATGCTAAGTTGTCTGTGGGTAGTATGAGGAGAAATGTAAATCTCATTATCTTTTGTAATTTCAGGGGGAGTTTCAATAAAAAGGATTTTATTCGACTGTCGTCCAACTTGATTTTTAATTATTATTTGTCTATTTATTTTAAGTTTGGATCGAGAAGGAGATTTCTCCGGTGGACTAAGGAGAGGCTTAGTTGCTGGATTTATTTCTTGGAACCATTGTGAGGGCCGCCCTTCGATAATAATTTTTGTTTTTGAATGTAAGTCATGTATAGAAAATAGAGTGTCAATGAATCCTGAATTTTTTTGTTAATAGGTCCAACAAAATTTAACATCCATTTATCAAGATCAGCATTTAAATCCTGAAGAATTGGTAGGATCAAAACTTGAAGATTTTCCGGGAAAATAGATTTTGAATCTATATTTTTCCATCCTGGAATTGGATCTTTATTAAAGGCAATTTTAATAAGTTTTGTTTTGACTAAATCCGAAAGCATGTGTTGAATGTCCTCGTTTGTAACATATGAGTCGCGTTAACCGAAATTCGTGAAAGAGCATCGGCGTTGATATTTGTTTTTCCCGACTTGTAAACTATTTCGTATTCGAACTCTTCTAATTTTAATCTCCATCTCATTAATCTTGAATTCGGATCTTTTACATTCATTAGCCAAGTTAAAGGTTTATGATCAGTCATAATTTTGAATTTTCTTTCGTTGTCTGAAATATTTGGTTGCCCATACAATAGCTAATAATTCTTTTCAGTCGTGCTGTATAATGTTTCGGCTTTATTTAAAGTTCTAGAGGCAAAAGCCAGTGGCTTGTCCTTGCCTATTGTTCCTTGAGACAGGATAGCGCTTATTGCCTCATTGGATGCATTTGTGATTAATACGAAAGGTTTCCAGTCCGAGTATGACAATACAGGTTAAGTCATTAATTTAGTTTTTAAAGAGTCGAACGAATTCTGGTGTTCATTTTTCCATTCAAAAGTTGAAGATTTTTGAAAGAGCCGTGTTAATGCTATCTTAGAAAAGTCTTTAATAAACTTTCGATAATACCCAACCAATCCCAGAAATTGTTTGATTCTTCTAGAATCCAGTAGGACTGGATAATTTTGGATTTTTTCTATACGATTCTGATTAGGCTGTATACCTCGTTCCGAGATCACATGTTTTAAATATTCAAGTTCGCGTCTTAGATATTCACATTTGTCCGGTTGAAGTTTTAGCTCTACTTGCCTAAGTCTTCCAAATATTGGGTATGGGAATAAGTTTCCGCCCTTTTTAAATGAAAAGGATGTATTTATTTAAACAAATCTATATAAGTGAGTTTATTCAAAGTATGCTCCTTCGGAAGCGAAAACTTTCTCCCACCTTTCCGGTAATAAACGGATTCCTCGAATGAAAAAATCTGGTTCTTTTGAAGCGATCCATTCATCAAGCCATTTTTTGATACCTTCATAAGAATTGAATCATTCTCCAGAAAGGGCATGGATCGGAACAAATGAAAATCTGAAGGGGCAATGTCCGGTGAATACGGCGGGTGGGGCAGAATTTCCCACTTTACTTCTTCCAAGTATTTCTTGACCGGTTTTGCAACGTGTGGCCTAGCGTTGTCATGTAACAGAATCAACTTGTTGTGCCTATTGTCCCATTCCGGTCGTTTTTCTTTCCAAGCTTGGTTTAAACGTATCAGTTGTAGCCGATAACGATCGCTAGTGATGGTTTCGGACGGTTTGAGCAGCTCATAATATATAATACCTCTTTGATCCCACCAGATGCACAACATAATCTTCGAAGCATGGATATTTCGTTTTGGCGTTGATGGACCTGGTTCACCTGGCATCACCCATGCCTTCAAGCGTTTAGGGTTATCGTAGTAGATCCATTTTTCATCGCCAGTTACGATACGATGTAGAAAACCCTTCCTTTGTTGTCATTGACGAAGCATCTCGCAGATGACCAAACGTCTTTCCATGTCTCTCTCTTTCAATTTGTATGGCACCCAATTTCCTTCTTTTTGCACCATTCCCATTGCGTGTAGACGTTTTCCAACAGTGGATCTATCAACATTTAACTCTTTTGCCAACCTATCGAGCGATAAACACGAATCTTCTTCGAGTAATGCTTGCAATTCTGCATCTTCAAATTTTTTCGGTGCACCTTCGCGTTCTTTGCCTGCACGTCAAAATCACCACTGTTGAATCGCCGAAACCATTCTTTACAACTAGTTTTCGATGGAGCATGCTCACCGTAAATATCTACGAGCAAACGATGCGTTTCCGCAGCACTTTTCTTTAAAATAAAATAATGGAGTAAAACTTCCCGCAAATGTTGCTTTTTTGGAATAAATTCCGACATCTTCAACGCAAAAAAAGTTACTCTTTGTTATGCTTCGAACGAATGCCATCTATTGAGCTCAAAAGTTTGGACACACCTTTCAAAAACATGTCTTGCCGTTCTATCAAACATACGAGCAATGCTACTAACGACATCTTTCTGCAATGGGCGGAAACTTATTCCCATACCCAATAATAGTCTCAAGTTTCTATGTTCTTCAATAGTTTTTCCATAAACTATTATGTCGTCAATATAAACAAAGCAATTGTTTTCTATTAATCCCTTTAGTCCTTTATTCATCATTCTTTGAAAGGTCGGAGGTGCATTCTTCAGACCGAAAGGCATACGAGTGTATTCATAGCCATTCGGAGTGGAGAAAGCTGTTTTTGGAATATCTTTAGGATTCATAGCTATTTGATGGAATCCTGATGCTTAGTCAAAGGCTGAGAAATAACGCGCGTTGCCCAGGTGGTCAAGAATTTCATCTATATTTGGAAGTGGATAGGCATCTTGAATAGTCTTTTCGTTAAGCTTTTTAAAGTCAATTACTAATCGCCATTTAGTTTTATCTGAGGCATCTTGTTTTTTTGGTACTATCCAACCAAAAGTGGCGAATTGTAAGGAGAATCCGATTCCCTTACTATATCCTTAGCTAACATTTCTTTTATTTGCGTTTTAATTTCTTCTTGATGTATGGGAGGATAGCGATATTGTTTTGTGTGAATAGGATTTTCGTCTGAGGTTTTAATCTCATGTTGGATTAGATCAGTGGGAGTGGATCTCCTGACAAAGTGAAAATATCGTGATACTCTAATATTATATTCCAGATTTCACTAGAATGCTCTGGAAGATGCGAGACACGAGTATTTTCTTTTGATAATTGTAAGCGTGTATTATCCAAGGTTTTCTTTTTAATGGAATATACCGGTACATCATAAAAATCCTCAATACTTTTAATTTCAGCATGCAAATGTTTCGGTAAAATAGGTTTATTAGAATCATTCATCCTCGTAATTACTCCAGTGTCATCCCTAAGTATGACAATACATCTGAACTTTTTTTTATGTCACTAGGATATGGTTGTCACATCTTTTAAATTCCTTCCCTTCAAGAATTAAACTTTTATTTGAAAAATTGAAATTATTCCTCATAAGAAATCGATGCCTATTATGCCCTGATGTTTAACTGGCGAAATCGTCTAATACGTGAAATACATGTTTTTTTCCGAACATTTCTACAATTCGTACTTAAATAGTTTTCAAAGAATGTGTCGTGACGCCGGATACTATTGAATCTACCTTAGATAAATTTTTATTTTCAATGAACATTTCATTAATTAAAGATATATCCGAACCCGTGTCTATTAAAAAAGTTGTTTGCTTAAAACCTGGTATTTTCAGGGTAACTCTGAGTGCTCTGATGTAAGTTCCACCGGGTCTCTGGTAAATCTCTCGTTGATGTGTTGCTCCAAGGCTCGATTGATTGCATGAAGGACGTGATGCTTGGTCCGGTGATCGATTGAGAAGATGCTCGTGAAAATTTTGTTGGCTTTGTTGCTGGTGGAATGCTTTGGTTCTGCATTCTTTTTCCTCATGTTCTCGCCTCTTACAGTAGTCACATTCTTGATGTTGAACTGGGATTTTTGAATTTCCTTGAGACTTCATTGTATGCGTAGTCTTCTTAACTGGAGTTCTCCTTCGAAAGTTCTCGCTTTCGAAAACGCTTAATTTAAAGTGTTCATCTCGAAGCAATAGAGGTGATCTCCAATTTCTGATTTTACGACGGAAAATCTCGATGGACTTTCGTTGGCAAAGTTCCTCTTGAATACAAATGGTCGCGACTCCATTGCTTTGCGAATTAATCGTGGTGATAATGTCACAATCATGTATTCAGAGGAAACGATTTATAAATTCGTCAATATTTTCATTATATCGTTGGATACACATGTCACTTCATAATTCTAGTGCAGTGAGATTTTGAGCTTTTCCGAATAGATATCTCAATTTTTCGAAAAGTCGTGGAAAATTTGGAGTAGCGTCGATTCTTATTGTGCTCTTCCTGTGAGTTTCTGCGCGATGATTCCGCAAAGAAGTAGTTCGTGTTGATTGACTGCCAGTCGCTTTACTGCAACTTGAATGTGCCCAATAAAAGATTCAACATTGAATCCATCGAATTCCGGGATTAGATGCATTGCTTTATCATATGTATTTATTAAAATCTCGGGATTCTCTGATTAAACAGTCGCCGACATTGTTTCCGGGAATCGCTCTCCGGATGGATTTATTTGCAAATTGTTCATTTGATCTCTAAGCGCTTGCACAGCGTCCGTAACTTTTAACAATTGTTCTGTTAATATATTTTAAGTAAGCATTTGTTCGTGAGACGAACTTTGTGCGCGCAATATTGGAGCAGTTACGAAGATTTTTGACTCTAATATATTAATGCCTACACTTGAGTCAGAAGAGGTATCGGAAGGAATTGATCTTATCCTTCTGTAATTTGTCCACGCCTGAATATTATCCAGTCTGGATATTGAGTTCGATAGAGCGAGATAATCTTCGAGTCTTCCTCAGAAGTAATTAGTGTAACTAGTATATGTCGTCTCGAAGTTAAAGTACTTCAAACTTTACTATTTTTATGCACTTTTTATCCCGCACCGCTGCCACCAATTGTAAGATTCGTAATAATGTTCTTTTAAGTAAAAAATTCTTTATTCTTAATTTTAATACAAAATCCACTTTATTAATACTAATCCTCTTAACATTAAGATTCACAAAAATAATTTTTAGATGCGACTGATCTTGCAGGACTCAATAGACTGACCCGCTTGGTCTAAGAGTTCTCTATTTAAGGCGTCGGAAAATCTTCTAGAAACTTCTAGAAAATTCGAATTACAGATAATTTATCTTATTTCTAGAAAGTCTTATTTCTATTTTATCTTAAGGGGCCTTTGTCCATAGATAAATGGACAAGGGTTACAAGAAGAAATATAAAGAAAAGAAAGAAAAAGGTCGTATTTCTAGCGCTTCATTATCCTAAGATTGAATACGGTAGGTATAGGATAATGGTTACAAAGTGTTGTAAGTTTACGAAATTGGACTGACTCGAACGGAGCTAGAAGGATCTTGACTTCGACTAAGGAGGTGGAGTTCTCTATTAACCTTAACCAATAACGTGAGATTTCTCGAGTAACATATATGTGAAAGGGATAAAGGAAACTAAGGAATGTGTCGATGATTCAAGAATCCGTTCAGACATGGGTCATAAAATATTTGTAAGACTGAATTTCAAAAGAGCACTTAAAGATAGATAAAAAAAAAGGTTAAAAGACAAAAAACGATAGGTAAAGCTAGAAAGATGAACAGCCGAAAATAAGGTTGTCAGGAATATTTAGGAGAGCATGAGTAGAAAAACTTTGTGTTAATTACGTGACTCAACAATAGTTACGTGGCACGTAATACTTTCCCCCTTAAACTGAACATCCTTCTAGGTCTGATAAAATTTATGTTCTTATAATTTAGGAAAACTTAGTTTATGACAATATGGAAGCTTAATCTAATGAAGCATTGAATACAATGTTTTCGATTTACAATGCATTGAGAAAATATTAGTTGAATAAAATTAGAAACTCAAATCTATGATCTTAACTATGCTAATAATACCTTAATTAGTAGTAAACGTGTATACGTGTTGAGTTGCTCCACACGTATTCAACAATGCTATGCTAAATTGGAAAATCGGCTATTACGTGAACGAGACGTCGCCGTATTTCGCTATTTCTTTCGAGTTGTTGTGTTTGATAATTGTTGTTTGATAATTTGTGGAAATTCGATAGTTTCCGTAAATACCGCAGTGAAAGTAATTACTTGTCGTAATTCATTTAACGGTCGTGAGTTATGAGTTCTAGTATTATTATTAAAACACACTTATAAAAATATTGAACATATTCCTTCTTTAGTACACAACAAAACTTAAAAATACTAATACATTTACCTATAAATGAACATTTCGCAGTTATATATAGAATAACTAAGCCAGTAATTGTGTATATTATATAATACAACCCATGATGCTATAATATAAAGTCTGAGTATGATGATGCTTGCTTAACTCTTCTGCTTCTTTATAAATTTCGTGTAAAGCAGTGCTCGCTGTTTTTAGTATAATATTTAAGTTAGGTGTTTTACCAATATTTAATAAGTGAATATCTGAGATATTTACATTTCGTTCTTTAAAGTCCTCACATAATTTACTAGTATTAAATTTAATGTCGGGAATATAATCTTTTTCGACAGTATTAATAACTCTTATAGTTTGACTACATAACAATGTATTATCAGAAATAGCATCATAATTCGCAGAAAGCTTAATAAGCCCGGTTGAATACAATTATGTTAGTCGCGGCTTATTGTCATTACATAAAATATGAAGAGTCTCGTTTCGAGGAGCTATATATAACCAAGAATTCATGGTTTTCAATTGATACTAAATCACATTCTTTTAATATGTTCTCCAATCTTGCTTTAATAATTTTTCACAATTATAAATCACAGGAACTTAATATAGCAAGTCTGTTTGTCTACAAATCATTATATTATTAATTTTCTTGCACTGAGTTATATCGTATTCTGTTAAGTGAGTATATATTATTGTTTGTCAGATCTAAGATCTAAGTAAGTATAAGTAGGATTTATGAATGCATAAATGCCCCTCTCGCTCTGCTTGATAACGGAATTACATGATATAATATAAAATTATTTTGTTCAATTAAAGATATTTTAATAACATAGATTAAACGATGATTCTTGTAAAATATATTTATATCGCTAACGATTAGGTTAGTGAATTGATCAGGTTTCAGAGATACAGGCAACTGCTTATTGTTTATTGCAAAACGAGTTTCTTTCAAATTATGGAACAATTTTTTAGATGTAAGTATTTTAGGATGGACTAATCCTCGGCGTGCCAATAAAATAGCATCTGTTAGAGTTTTCAATTCTATTGCATATTCAAGCATCATCTCTGAGCATTCTATTAGATAAGAATTGGTCAAACTATTTAATTGTACTTTAGTTACCTTTTCTTCTAACATAAGATTGCAGAGTTGCCTTAAATTAAAATCTATTTTTTTAAACTTATTATTATTTACTTCGAAAGCGTTCGAAAAATTGCCTATTGCTGCCTGAATAATACTTATTTGTTTTTTATATAAATTTGTCAATTGTTTTGAATTATCGTATACAAGGTCTATTTAATATCAGTGGATCTACCTGTTAAATCATTGATTATTTCTTTATTAGTTTTCAAACTTCCCAGTCTTCGCTTTAAACGTTCTAATTCCTGTAATCCAGAACACAGTATTATTTTTGTACTTGCTATAACATAAAATCTCGATTTTATCTATATAAAATTCCATAATAATATTTCATTTAATATTTTGTTTAATATTTTGTTTCTGTTACATCCCGATAAAATCCTCTCATTCTTTATTGTAGATGTACGATTTATACCTTATTTTTATCTTATCCCTAGGTTAGTATTTCATCTTAATCTTGATATTTCGTCTCTATTTTATCTTTATTTCAAAACCGAAAATTCCTTTTCTCTTTTATAGGAGGGTATATTTTGTTTCTTTATTTAAACATTCAAACCAACAGATAGATCACGTTATATACTCTTATGCGTCATACAAATTATCTACAGATTATTCTAAAGAATGTCTAAGAATACATGATCTTTCTCAAAGAAGCCCTCCTATAAAATAACAAATATAAAAACGTATATTAACATTATTATAAATAAAAGCGTACATTAACATTAGTAATAGTGTATATTATATTAGCGTTTAACAATTAAGTAATTAGCAGTAAAATAAAAATCTTCCTGAATGCGAGGAATATCTTTTTCTTCCTTTTTTCTTCTTCTAATAAAATTAAATTAATTTTAAACATATGAATGTAGTGGATTCGTCTCGCATAAAGGATATTAAGGAAAACCGAATTTTTATTACAAATTATTAAAACTCAACTATTACTTATTAAGAATAAACTTGTAGAGTGGGGAGTAGGGCTTACGCGGAGCCTTGCTGCCTTATCTCAAAGAAAGCGCGAGTATAGGTTCTACCAAATTTTGAGGAGGATTGATTGGTCCTGAAAGGACATTTCCACATTCATTTTCAAAGTATAAAAGGAACTGCCAAAAACAGAAACAGTTACAGTTATAGGTCAGTTATAGTTAAATTCAGATACACATTCAGTCATTACATATGTTCAGTCTTACTTGCAGTTATACGTTCAATCTTACAGTCATTCAGTCATTCATTCGCAAACCATAAGTAGAAACCTATCCAGCATAGTCGAATCAAGGTGAGAACTATCCTCGCGCTTCATCAGGACCACACTTCCATATTTTTCTTTTTCATTGTTTTGCTTCTTTTAATAAACGAAAATATTGAATCGAATCGGATGGAACCTAAATCTCTGATCTTCGGTTACATATAAGTATATATATATATATATATGAGTATCCGAGGGGCTGTTGCGACTGTCGCTGCCAATAGCGTGGCCCCCGTTAATTAACACTTCCTCGGAGAATTCATAATTTTCTTATATCCAAAGAGCTGTTACGACTGTCGCTGCCAATAGCGTGGCCCCCGTCTTACGACGGTTCTCCGGAACATTATTATTGTAATTCTTTTTGCATTACCTCCATGCCTACTAAAGGCGGACGAAGACAAAGAGAAAAGAGATTAAGATTCCAAATTAAATCAGCCCTTATTTCAAACTAAGATCTTTTCCCCTATTTTCAAAAACTAGCGCAATTGCTAGATCAAAACAAACCGGTAGACTCACTCCGCGAACCCGTCTACACTCTAAAGAAATTGGAGGTCAATCTCATGTTTCCTAATTACAAAAACATTCTAAAAGGCGATCCACATAGATTCGCCTATAAACTTCGCGATCTTTTTGGCACCGGATTCAAGATTACCCTTCCTATAAATTATTCGGTATTTCCCAGTGAACTGCATCCTTAACCGCACAACTTAATCTCCGATCCCCGAGTAAATTGTTTAAATATATTGACTCAAAAAACGAAAACAATCTCAATAGCAACATTCATCGTAACATCTCCTTTTCCTCTAGCGGCTTAAGATTAACATAATTTATAAATTTTCAGTGGTCTCTAAAAATATGCAAGTCCACTAAATTTTCAAAATATACGCCAGCCAAACGCTCAAGTGGTTGATTAATAAATATTTCTACTGATTCGGTATTAACCACCCGTATTATCCTACAAAGGAAAATATGCACGTTTTAGTTTATTAATGTAAAGTTTGATTACGCCTATCCCTTTTGATTTTATAATTAACATTATTTGGCGAATTATTTCAAAAGATCCATCGTATTGATCAGTCAATTTCTTACTACCACTTCTAATCGTTTCATGCAAAACGTAAACAAAATCTCTCGAATCTAATATCAGAAGTTTTATATGTTTATCGTAGTACTATTTTGAAGATTCCTCAGCTTTGCGGAGATTTTGTTTTGCATACTTTTTAAAATAAGACAATCTATTGATTAAGTCCGCGAGAAATTCTCCATGTGTCGTACCCTGATGTGATTCGGAAAATGTTGAGGGTAACCGTGATCTACGACCGAATATTAATTCGTAGGGAGATATTTTTGTTCCCTCATGATAAGACGTATTGTATGAAAACATAGCGGCGTCCAGAGATGAGTCCCAATTATCATGTGAGTTAACAAAAGGCTTTAAGTACTCGGCTAGTACACGATGAGAGTATTCTAAGGATCCATTTGATTGTGGATGGTGGATTGTGGGAACGCTTAAGTTTTAACTTGTTTTATTTTAAAAATTCTAGCAACTTCTTTCATCATTTATCCAGATATATTACTACCTTGATTAGAGAGCAATTCCGCAGGTGCACCAAAAGTATAAATGAATTTATTAATAATTGTATCAGCTATTGTAGTGCTATTAGTATCTAATAATGCATATGCTGTGCAAAATTTCGTCAGCTTATCTTGCGTTGTTAATATATATTTATTTCCGTTCCTTGTTTCTGGTAATGGTCCAACAATATCTATTGCAACTTTTTGAAATGCTTCGTTTGGCATGTCCATAATTAGCATCGGAATTTTTGTCTTTTCGCAAACTAATTTTCGTTTTTGACAATCATGACAAGATTTGACAAAATTTTTAACATCCTGTTTCATGCCATCTCATGAATAATATTGTTGAATACGTTTTAAAGTTTTAGTAATACCTTTATGGCCGCCAATTTTTGAACTATGTAATTCTTTAAGGATATCTTGTTTTATATTTGAATCAGTAATCTTAGTTGGGATAGACTCGAGTAAAAATACTTGTATTGGTGTATCTTTAAAAATATATTTAATCATTTGAGTTATTTTCAGTTTACTAGTAATATTTCCTATGAGCGCTATTGATATTATTTTTTTATTATGTGAAATAACATATTCTTTTAATTTAATTAAACAATTAAATATTGTTTCTAGATTATGGATTCCTTCGTGATAAGGCTTAATTCGGTTGAATATTTTTTCTTTATTATATTAATATTTCCTGGTGTAAGTGTCAAATTTTCTGCTTTATTCTCGTCATTTTTTGATAAAGTAATTTTAATTTTTGGAGATGAACTTGTTTCAGTTACAAGTAGTTCTTTAATTTTTCCCGAAATTTGTGGAGTTATATTTTGTATCTTCCATAATGAAATCAATGCGTGTTGCAAAAATAAACTATAACTAAGAATTTCATCATTGCTAGTTGAGGCTTTTATTTATAAAATTGATATTTGTGATATTCTAGAAAGAGCATCCGCATTAGTACTTTGTTTTCCTTCTTTATACAAACAACTTCATAATGATACTCCTCTAATTTTAATCGCCAATGCATTAACCAAGATGAAGGATCTTTAACCTTAAAAAGCCAGATCAATGGTTTATGATCAGTATCTATTTTAAATCTTTTACCGTATAAGTATGGTCGAAAATGTTTTGTTGCCCAAACAATAGCTAAGAAAATGTTTTGTTGCCCAAACAATAGTTAAGAGTTCTTTTTCCGTAATATCATAATTAAGCTCTGTTTTGTTAAGAGTGCGAGAAGCATAAGCGATGGGAAGGTCATTTCTTATTTTTCCTTATGAAACCGCGCCGATTCCATTACTAGTATCGATAGTCAAAATAAATTCTTTGTTAAAATTTGGATATTGCAAAATAAATTCGCTTAACAACAATTGTTTAATTTTCTCGAAATTTATTTGTTGTCCCATTTCCTATTTAAATGGGAAATGTTTTTCCTAAAAAGTGATGTAAATGGTTGAGTAATTAAGCTAAAATCTTTAATAAAACGTCGGTAATAACCTACAAGATCTAAGAATTGCTTAAGTTCTTTATGATTCTTTGGGATCGGATATTTTCTTACTGCCTGTACTTTTTCTGGATTAGGTCTTACTCCTGTGTCTGAAATTATATGACCCAGGTAAAGGAGCTTTTTTTTGAAAAATTCATTTATCTGGTTGTAAGCTAAGACCGGTTTCTCTTAGTTGTTGGAAAAGTTGATTAAGTTTTTGTTTATGTTCTTCTAACGATTCCGCGTAAATGACAATATCCAAATAAACAAAACAAACATTTCCTTGTAAACTCATTAAAACGTTATCTATAAAGCATTGAAAAATCCGGCATTCTTTAAACCGCATTTTTTTATATTCGTAATGACCATTAGGTGTACTAAAAGCTTTCATTGAATCTTGGGGATCATCGGAATTTGATGAAAACCCGAAGCTAAATCAAAGCATGAAAAATATTTAGATTTTCCTAATTGGTTCAAAATATCTGCTATATTGGGTAAGGGATATGTGTCATCGATTGTTTTATCGTTTAGTTTACAAAAATCTGTTACCTCCATCGCTTATTATCATTAACATCAGATTTCTTCAGTACTATCCATAATGGAGAATTGAATAGTGAAAGAAAAGGTTGTATAATATCCTGTCCAAGTAATTTATTAATTTGTTGTTTAATTTCTTCTTTATGAATGGGAGGATATCTATATTATTTGACAACTATAGAAACATTATCCGTAGTAGGAATAGAATGTGTAATTCTATTTGTTCCTTTTAATTTATCTTCCGGCAAATGAAATATATCATTATAATTTTCAATTATTGGTAATATAGAAAGTTTTTCTTCTTTACTTAAGTGATCTAATTGTAAATTTTCCTTCAATACTTTTAACCTATCCATTAAGTTATTCGAGATCACCGAATTTATTACGCATGTAGGGCTGTCCCTCGAGTTCGTGTTAATTAACACTAGTTCTATTAATTATAGATATCTCAATTTTTAATTCTTCCTCTGTCGTATTAATTAAATATGTGCGTGCGTTACTATTGTTTACTTTTACAGCACAATCTATAAGAAAAACGCCTTGCATTATTTCTTGTCGATTTATTAATCCAGTATCAATATTATTTTGATTAGTTTTAATTGAACATGAGAACATGTTTCTAGCTGGTACTGTTATTAAGTTATTATATTCTAATGAATATACTTTATTGTTTCGGATTGTAACTATTTATTTTTCAAAATCTGTTTTCACATTTTCAAGGCGTAAAAAGGTTGAATCTATGATGCCTTGTTCTTTCAACGGAAATTTATTATGTGAAATTCGTGAATACCGTTTTCTGAATATATGGTTCCGAGAGTTTGCTGTTTTTCTTCCGTAATGCCCTGTATTTCAACTTTATTATCCTGGTATACTAATGTGTCACGATGTAAAGCATTTGCCGTTATTATATTTATGTCGGCTCCCGTGTCTAACAAGAATTTATCCGTTGGGTTTCTAAGTTCGTTGAAGGGAATACAGACAACATTTCGGGAGTTTGCTTCGATTGTGTAAGTTCGAACTCCGATTCTATCAGATAAACTGGATTTGCGCAACTCGAGGACTGGCCTTGGCGTTGCGCGCTCTTCGCTTGGCCTTGGTAGTTTAAATTTTGATTAAACTGAATATTTTGATTAAACTGAGTATTTTGACGATAATAATTTGGTGAATTATAATTTGGATTATAATTATTATTTTGTTTATTATGCGTCTGATATTTATTAGCTTAAATACTGTTATTGGATTCAGAATTGCTATCGAAATTTTGCATAGAATCACGTTTATCATTATTATTATATTGGAAATTGTGATTTTTATTTCTATTTCGTGTATGAAAGGTCTTTTTTCTATATTCGTTTTCAGAATGACTATTTTTTGCAATAATTACATGTTATGTAACCTGGTTGGTTAAATCTATTTTCTTTAAATCTTTCCGCGTGATATTGTGTTTTTTTAATAAATTATAGTTCCCTCTATTGCATCTTCCAAAGTATTAAACTTTTGCGCTAGGAGATGTTGACTGATATTTTTATGGAGTCCGCCTATGAAATAATCTATTAATTTATTGATTGCAAAAACTCTTATTCCTGTCCTTGCTGCCCGATCAGGGTAATTGAAGATTGCAATACTCATATTAGAATTTAATTTTCTAACTCTAGTAATATATTTTTCAATAGATTCATCTCTATTCTGCCTAAGGTTACTTATTTCTAATTCTCACTGTTCAAACGTTTTATAGTTGCCGAATTATTTTATAAGTGCCTCATATAATTCCTCAAGATTTGTTATTGTGTACACAGATCTAATTAATGCGACATCGCCTGTTAATTTAGTTTGAAGGATCCCTCTAAAGAAAAATAATTTTTGTTCCGGCTCTATTAGTTCTAAAACTCCTTTACAATCAGATGTGAATTGATGGATTGGAATATTATTTCCATTAAAAATAGACAAAAGAGAGAGATTTAAATCATGGCGAATAAGAAAGTAACTATTAGTTGTCGAAATCGAGGATCTTCGACTTTATTAGTCTCCATTTATGAATATTTTCGACGCGAGATCTTAACTGTGATGACGCTTGATCGTTTATGATGAAAGTACGCAATTAGATTCGGAGCTATCTACCGAATTACTTTCGTCCGAAGTATCTAACTTATAATGTACGCTAGGATTACGATAGCTCATATTTACAATAGTAGTACAATATATACATGATTGACCGAAGATGTCTGTCGTTGGTTGAAGATTCGATGTCTGAGATGTCCAAAGTCCAATGACTGAGATGTCCAAGATGCGATGAATGAGATATTCAAGATTCGATGAGTCTTTTTACGTATTAGCCATCCATGGAGTCTTGTCGTTGCCGCCGGCTTCGTCCTGTCACGTTCCGTCAAAGATGCTTGTGTCGCTTCCTTGCTGTTTTCGTCCCGTTAACGTTTGCGATGCTACAGCTCCTTAACACTTTTTCTTCAGATGAAGATCAGCGTAAGCTATTGCTGTATGTACTCCACCAGAGTTTTATCGTGGGATATTTGAGCTGCAGAAATGGTAACGTATCTGCTGCATTTGCCAGTAAAAGAAAATTGCCGACAGCCTTCAGTCTTATACCTCAATGTCCTTATTGAATTGTGAGGTTTTCTCTATTCGGACTTCTTTCGGCAATATATCTCCTGGTTGATTAATTTTTACTTGAAGATTATTCCAAAGCAAGATTGTTTTAAGCCGTGATCTTCTCGACAGTTAGGTACCGCTGCCATCAGTTGTTACGAAACGTCGCAATATAAAATAAAAGTTCTACAACTGTCTTCTGACCAACTTTATTCAACGATGATACAAGCTTACAAACTAGCGAGCAAAGACGGTGTTTTAAGTGTTGTAAGTACGGCTTACAAAATTAGACTGACTCGAACGAAGCTAGAAGGATCTTGACTTCAACTAAAGAGGTGGAGTTCTCTATCAATCTTAATCAATAACATGAGATTTTTCAAATAACAAGAATATACGTGAAAGGGATAAAAGAAACTAAGGAATGTGTCGATAACTCAAGAATGCGTTCAGACATGGTTATAAAATATTTGTAAGACTGAATTTCAAAAGGATACTTAAGGGTAGATAAAAAAAAGATTAAAAGGCAAAAAACGATAAGTAAAGCTAGTAAGATGAATAGCCGAAAATAAGGTTGTCAGGAATATTTAGGAGAGCATGAATAGAAAAACTTTATGTTAATTACGTGACTCAACAATAGTAACAGTGCGTGAAATATGTATTCGTTCATCTAGCGATTATACTTGCTAGGCCATGTTAGCTGCACAGAGTTGTTTTCTTTTGCTGTTCGTATTATATATTGTAATTGTTACTGCTTGTAGTAACAATTTCTCACAATCCCACGCATTTAGTGATCACAATCGTTGGGCTTGTATAATTTGGCGATATGCGGGTGCACCCTTCCGACAAGCTTATTCGGCAATTTGAAATTATACTAATAATTAATCGTAAATTATTTCGAAAATTGCAAAATGGTAAAGAACTTTTGGACACTTTAATCCACTCTAACTGCACACAAGCGCTTCGTGTGCTTGAAAACTTTCTTAACACCTTATATATTTATACAATGTATAAACTTACCACTATTACGTATCCATAAATCAAGTATGGCAAGTCTGTTTTTGATAAAAAGTTATATAAACGTTTTCCATGAGATAATCGTCCATTTTCACAATCTTAATACACGCACTTATTAAAAAATTTGTTTACGTCAAATGGATTTGACATTATTTAATATCTTTAATTTTTTTTCTGTTATAATTATATAACTTCCCCATAAAATAACTTTTCGCAAATGCAAAATAAATACATTACACACATGTACAATGTGCAAAAGATCGTTTATAATTGTAACGAACAATATTACGGACCTCAAATTTATTCTTCATACAGAAATACATGCATGCGTGATCGCAATTGAACGTTGACTGCGGACCTCACAGCTACTCTAAAAACAAATGAAAACCAAAATATGTCTATAGATACATTCCACTTAACGCATGTGAGCGCTATTCATTCTTGTTTTTTTATCAATCTAAATATTTTCCACCCGATTCTCGGCGGAACGCATCCTAATCTGACATTTCTTAATGTTTTCATCAGCTTGATCAATTATGCATGTACACATGCGCGTATAAATATGTTGCATATATATATATATATATATATATATATATATATATGTATAAGTCAAGTAAGATCGTGGTCGGTCTTACTCAAAGCTAATAAAAGACATGGCCCTAAATCTATCGTGAATCCATAGAGGATACCTTTGTCCTTGATGCACTATCAAGAAAGATTCAGTTGTCATTGAACTTTCTTAAGAGAATCACATTAAGCTCCATGAGTACCAAATACGCATCACGCTATGAAGCTGTGTTCCTCTGCACTCATCCAAAAATGTCACAATTAGCTGCTAAATATATGAAAAAGTCAAAATCATTCGTACAGAAGTGGGTGCAGCGATATAATGTGGCAAAAAATGTCAATGATTTACCGGAACGTGGCTCAATATGCAAAGTGGAAGACAAAAAGATAAAAAAATAGTGAATCTGTTTTCGCAGAATCCTGGTTTAACATTGCGTCAAGGACAAGCAAAATTGAAGTAGAAAGGTTTAGATATATTGTACGAAACTATTCGAACCTATCTCAAGGCTAATAACATGAAATGGTGCAACATCACGCTGGTCGACCACGCTCTTACTTGACTTACTGTATATATCACTTATATAATGTATAATCGCTCAATCGTNATGTTTATATCTTTATATTTATTTGAATATAAAATATATATTATATAAGATGTAAGGTGTTTTAATTTATCTCCTAAAACTCTTTTATTTTGGATTGTAAATAATAATGCTATAGACAAAAGTTGTTGATAAGCCACAAATAATAGTAGAATTAAATTTCAAAAAATTACTCTTGCACGGAATGCAAGAGATCCGGGTTCGACTCCCGGCCGAGGTAATATTTTTCGTAATAAGTTTATTACAGTTTTTTAAGATTAATTTGGGAAATTTGGGGGGATTATTAATATTTCAGATTGATTGCGTTGAAAGCCGACAACCATATCGGCACGTAATTATCATTTCTGAAATTAATTCATTTATTTGAAAATATATATATTAGTTCAACATCTTAACACTCAGACTGTAGTGGCGCTTCGGATTTAAAAGTAAAAAATTAACTTTTTATTGTTATATAAAGTTCAAGGCCTTTAAAAAATATTTGCACTTCGAAGAAGTAATGTTATACGTAATGTGAAAAATTCTTATATACAAAAGATATGAAGTATATCTTAATATAGTGTACATTATGAAATAAAGATTTTTTTGAACATATCAAAGTCAACTTTTTAAAATAAAATTGTATGACACAATACAATCAAGTTATTCTATATATAAACATATTATAGTATAAAATGATCAAAAAATCAACATTTAATGACATATTATATACTTTACTTACTGCAGCACATTTTGACATAAAATATAAAATATTGTAGAATTTAATTTAAATGTCTATTAAAATACTATGTTTAAAACGTATTAGATTATTGATATTAAATTTAAATAAACGGAAGTCGAGATTATGTATGTCATCACGAATGTTTGTAGAGCGTCATTTTTCTAAAAAAAAAGAACGTTGACATTTTCAAAAGGGGATTGTCCATATTATAAACTAAATTCTTTTTTGTCGTCAATCTATCTCCGTTCCTAGGCAAGACTGATTTTGAGAACTCCAAGACGTTGAGAGATTTGCATGTCTATAATATCGTAAACTATTCACTATTTGATAATTGTACCTAATTAATATTTTTATGCACAGAATAATGAGACAAGTAAACAATAATATTGTTTGACCAAAAATGACTTTTCTTCGAATACTAGAACAGACACTAGTCATTTTCCATAATAGTTTTATTGGATGCTGAAAGAAATTTGTAATTGAAATTATAATTCTTAGAATATTGTCCAAAATAGAACATAACTTTTTATTTTAATATCATTATTAAAGGAGGAAATCTCCTTTTCTGTAAATATACGCTAAATATATACAGGGTGTGTCAGTAAAATCCGGACAAATCGAACAATTTCTTTAAACAAAATGTTTTTAATGAAAAATTAAATATTCCTTTTACAAAAAATCCTTTTACATGGCACTTGGGGGATCCCTGTAGAGCACAATTATTCAATATATCTCCCATTAGCTTGAATGACGGCCTCTATTCTCGATCGGAAGCATTCGCACACACGCTGTAATGTAACGCTGCCCATGCCGACGAATGCTGCTTCAAGCGGTCCTTAATGATGTCATTATTGACATCCCCCCATTGGGATGCCGAGACTTGTTTGTGACCCTTTCAACTACGCTTCATAGTAGTAGTCCAAGGGATTTAAATCTGGGCTATTGGGAGGCCAGAATGGGAGCCGAGACGAGCAACGGCTTGTCCTGGCAGTCTCAGAAAGCATCTGTCGTATCTTTAATGTGTACGATTTGTATCAAAGGTCCTCCTCAGCAATTCGACGCATTGTTGGCTCGCTTACACCAACAATCGAGGCTAATTTTCGCAACGATTGCCCTGGTCATACGAACTCAGTGCTTGAGCCCTTTCAACAACTGCGGAGGTCCTCGCGGTGTGTTCTTTCGAATGACTCTTCCTCGCTGGCATACTGGAACCTTCATTGGACTGTTCTAAAGCCGTATATTTTGCCACAACGTCATAAAAGGTTGATCTCGGGTATCTAAAGAACCGAATTAATTTCCGTTGCTGAACACCCAGCTCGAAGGCCTTCGATGATTGCGGCTCTTCGATTATACTCCGCACTTGGTTTCAACATCGCGGCCATTTGAGAATATGACTGTTTACTAGAAGCATCATGGGCTCCGCACAATAAAAGGAACAGGGAACAGAGAATAAGAATTCCAACCTATCAGAATCTGTATTCCACAATACATTATTTCTGATCGTTGAAATTCTTATTCTCTGTTCCCTGTTATTATGGCAACTGTCGTAATAGTCAATTTATAGAATATATTGGTACGTATATTTTGTCCTGCCACTGAACTAATCTATAGAACAATCTATAGAAAATTTTTTATATATACGTATTGGCATATTTTATCTAAAAAAGAAGTGTGATGTATATGTCAGAATATCTGTATACCTTTGTATAGTGTATATCTTTGTATGCAATAAAATATGAGTTTTCTGATGTGAGAAAATTCTTTATACGTATATATACGGTAAGTCGCCATAATAGTCAATTGATAGAATATATTTGTACATACATTTGTCCTGTCGCTAAATAATTAATCAATCTATAGAAAATTTTTTATACACACGTTATTATTAGCATATTTTATAAAGAAGAAATGAGATATATATACTGATATCAGGATATCGCAATGTTCGTCTTTGTATGCAATAACTATGCGTTTCGTAGGTTTTCTCCAAATCCATTCTTAGAATGTCAACATTATGTAAACTGTTTATATGTAGAATTGAAAATAAGCGGAACAATCTCCAATGGCCTTGATCTTGATAAATATTATCCAAGTCATAATCTTAAACAACATTCAAGAGATTTTAACCATCGTTTGAGCATTTTGGGCAATATTAATGTCGACGATACTATAACTTTCAAGCATTATAACTCAAAAAGTACTTTATGAAAAAATATTTTATTATAGTGTTTTAGAAAGCTCTCTAGGCATGCTATTAAAATATGCAATAAAAAATGAGGTTCCATTTAAAAAAATTAATATGATCTTAATCTAACCTTGACGACGCCACCTAAGGTCAAATTAATAATATCAGTAAATAGATATTTTTGATCCTTTACAATAGAGTAGTAAGTCTTAAGATTTAAGGATTTGACCTATCATAGTCGATTATTGTTCTCATATTCGACTGTAATTGTCAATTTCTTAAGGTTTAAGGCTTTCTATTGGATTTATGTAGAAAGATGGTCACTTCTCAGTTGGTTTGTTTTCTGTTTCTGCATTAGAATTCTCTTTCTCACTTTCGACAAACATCAAACATATTCCTATTTCATTTTAAGTTCCAAAAGTACATGTATGTACATATACCAATTCAGCCATAAAAAACTGAAGTTGATTCTTATATTCATCGTCTTAAGTAGAGCCTTAAAATGTCACGAACCAATCAGAGAGCCGTGTCTTAACATATTACTTAAGACAGTCTTGAAATAAGAACTGACCGTATTAAACTGACTATGAATACCGGTCTATGTCAGTTTTTTGTGGCTGAACTAATGTATGTACATACATATACTCTTGGAACTTAAAATGAAATAGTATGTTTGATACTCGAAAGTGAGAAAGAGAGTTCTGGTGCAGGAACAGGAAACAAACTAACTGAAAAGTGATCACCTTTCTACATAAATGCTCACAGTCCGTGCGTAATAATCCAATCCATGCACATTAATTGAATGGAGTGTGAGCATAAAGCAAAACACATGAAATGCATAACAGTGCATAAACATAAGACCGTTAGACCAATGAACATCTTATGTAAATCAACATAGCAACTTTATACTGGATGCTCACTAGTTCAATAGCTTTATGTTATGCATATTCTTCAATGCGTAGTCTGATTTCGGCCTAAAGCCTATTGCACATAAAATGCATAACAGTGAATAAGTATAACATAAGACTATTTAACCAATGAACATTTTATATAAATCAGTATGGCAACTTTATGCTGAATGCTCATTGGTCCAACAGTTTTATGTTATGCTTATATCGCAATATAACTACATACAGTAGCGACAGTAGTTGTCGTCTCCTTTGATGTCGATGATTACTGTCAGCCAGGTTGAAGGTTTTACGGAGTGAACCAATCAAGAGAGTTGTAGTAGTTATACTACCCAGACAGCACGCAACGTCCAGTGGATTGGACGTTTAATTTGGTTTTTATTTATTGTCCGAACGTCCATGGCCTTAGTACGAATGTTTTAAAAACGTATGTTATGCAACGTACAAAATATGTTTACATTTGGGCATTTTTTTAAGATCGCACGAGAAGTTTCACTTTTGTTAGTATGTACGGTCATCTTCTAAACGTCCATGGACGTCTCTACGATATCTGTGTTGTGTTGAAAATTTTCAACGACATAAAAGTCTGTACTGCATACTGTTTAGGTACATTATGGTACATAACCCCTATCAATATGGTGTATTATTATCGACAGGAGAGAGACTGTGGAGATCTCTATTCGAAGACGAGATATACATGATAATTAGTACTGTGAAAGTACAGCATATGATTTCCTATCCTGAAAATAGTCGTTATAATATTAAGATTAAATATTAGACAGTAACTGACTGATGTTCAGTTGACCAGCACAAATTTCTATCAGATCCATATTGAACAGATGTACCATAACTATACATCCATGATTATATAGATATTCGTGGATCATCGAAGTACAGCGATTTCTATATGATTTCAGAAGTCAAGGATAGTGGATGGTGATATGCAACCAGATGGGTGACCATTTCAAAGTACTATGAAATTAGTTCCTGAATTCAGGGAAAAACGTTTTTTTTTTATCATAATTTTATGATGTGTATTCTGGAATAAGATATTAATAATAATATTCATATAAGAATCATTTTGATTGTGGTCTTGTTTAATATATTAATTTAATCTAGTTTTAGTCCATTGCGACCTGAAATGGATGTTTTTAAGAAATCGAAAATGGTAACATTAGATGTCTTTAAAATATTTTTTTAATATCCATGGATCTAATCTGAATGTTTTTAATATGTCCAATATGTACGTTTTAAATATGTTTTTAAAACATTACTGTGCTTTTTGGATATGACATTGTAATATTTCGCATATAATGCTATCCAATGCTATGACAGCTGTCTTATTCTTGGAGTTATAGCCACGTATGTGCAGAATAAAACTGTACCCCTTGTTTTTTGCTACTGTCGCTACTGTGTAATTATACGGTGCTTACGATCTGTTACGCATTTCATGTGCAATAGGCTTTAATATAGAAAGTTAGTCACTTCTTTCTCTCTGTGAAAATTTCCAAGAGACAGAATTGATGAGTGCATTCAAAAACACGACTGATCATTGAGTGCACAGTGAGCTCTTGTACCTGTTTGGTCTATGATTTTAAATCTAATGAAATAGAATTCATTAGCCTAGCTTACATCATGCACTTGATACGCGTATCAGGTACTATATTCGTATCAAATTTGTGCTAAACATTTAGGTCCATATTCAGAGCTTTTATCGATAAAATCGCGCTTTTATCTATGAAATTCTATAATATACATAACGTAAACTATAGCATGTTAGCACGCTAATATTCTTGTAAACGCGTTCTGAATACAAGCCTTAGTATACACGATGTAAGCGCTCGAATTATTTTGGTACGAGCGAATTAAGGAGAAGTATAATCGTATTAAACTGATACGCATACTAAAATGATACAAATGACGATGTAAACGCATGAAACACAATTTGGAAGGAATCGAGAGCTGCATTCCGTTGCATACATAACTCGTCATGCTATCTTATGCGCATTAAACGTGCAAGAACGAACAGAACGCAGTAACCTCAAAATTAGTATTAATCGTTCGTTATTTTTCTTCTCAATATTGTGAAAATATTGGTACGCGTATTAAATTTAATACGCATTAATGCTTTAGTACGTTCGATGTAAACGCATCCGTATTATCGCATTAGTGCACATCAAATTTAATATGCTATCAGTAAGGGACTCCGCACAATAAAATGAACAGGGAACAGAGAATAAGAATTTCAACCTATCAGAAATTTGTATTGTGGAATATATAGTTTCTGATAGGTTAAAATTCTTATTCTCTGTTCCCTGTTCCTTTTATTGTGTGGAGCCCCTAACAGTACAACTACATACAGTAACGAAAGTAATAGAAAACGAGGGATACAAGTTTTATTCTGCGCATACGTGGCTGTAAAACCAAAAATATGGCGGCTGTCATAACATTGGATAGCATTATATGCGAAAACTATAACGTTACTACAACGTCTCTCGATTGGTTCAGTTCGTAAAAGCTTCAACATGGCTGACAGTGCTCACTTACATCAAAGGAGCTGACAGCTACTGTCGCTGCTGTATGTAGTTATATTGTGGCATAAGTATAACATAAAACTGTTAGACCAATGAGCATTCAACATAAAGTTGCCATATTGATTTACATAAAATGCTTATTGGTCAAGCGATCTTATATAATGCTTATGCATTGTTATGCATTTTATGTGTATTAGGTTTTAACCCTATCCTACATGAAATGCATAATAGCATAAACATGACATAAAACTGTTAGGCCAATGAGCATCCAGCATAAAGTTGCTATGTTGATTTACATTGATGTTAAAACATGTTCATTGATCTTATGTTATGTTCATGCAATGTTATGTATTTCATGTATTTGGGGTATTATGCTCACACAATTAATGTGCATAGATTGGATTATCATACATGGAGATTGCGCGAATTGTAGTACTCGATGAATCTTTGTTACGCGAAGACTGTGACGAGTACATTGCTGCAGATTGCGGTAGTGGATGAAGTAACTCTGTTTATCGTACAGCGTCGTTAGAAGTTTAGCCTCGCGCTTGCTGGGCGGCTTATCGTGCGAGCATTTATGTAGAAAGGTGATCATTTCTCAGTTGGTTTGTTTTCTGTTCCTGCACTAGAAGTTTCTTTCTCGCTTTCGACAAATATCAAACATAGGTCTTCATTTTAAGTTCCAAGAGTATATGTATGTACATACACTAGTTCAGCTACAAAAAACTGATACTAAAAACTGATACTCTACGCCGATATTCATAGTCAATTCTTATATTCAAGATTGTCTTAAGTATAGTCTTAAGATGTCATGAATCAGAAGGCCGCGTCTTAAGATATTACTTAATGCATAGTCTACAATGGCAGTATCAGTAATGGATGAAGCTGTAAGAGTAAGAAGTTGACCAATCATAGTCGATTATTCTTCTCATATTCAACTGTGGTCAATTTCTTATTCTTACAACCTCATCCACTACTGCTACTGCAGACCACGCATAAGAGAGTCTTGAAATAAGAATTGACTATGAATATCGGTCCTAATATGTGAACATTTCTGAGAGATAGAATTGATGACTATGTATAAACTGTACATATCCAATCAAGATCTGGTTTCTGTTTCTGCACTAGATTGCACTAGAATTTTCTTTCTCACTTTTGAGAAAGAAAGTTCTAGTGCATTCTAGTGCTGAAACAGAAAACAGATCACTTGATTGGGTATGAACACCCAATCATCAATTCTATCTCAGAAATGTTCACATACTAGGACCGATATTCATAGTCAGTTCTTATTTTAAACATATACCTATCTCACTTTATCCCGCAAACGCAATAGAGTAATAAGCCTTGAGACTTAAAAAATTTATCAATCATAGTCGATTATTTTTCTCATATTCGATGTGATTGATCAATTTCTTAAGGCTTAAGCTTACTCTATCGTTGCTGACTCTCATTAGTCTATTATATTTATCTTTTTATATTGCTTAATATCTAATTTCTGTTCCTCTACTCAGGCCCTAACAGTAACCATAAGACATATCATAAAAATTAGCCAACCAGAATTAAGAGTTCAAAAGAAATCACAACTCAAAGTATACACAAGGTATTCAAAAAAATTGGAACCTCTTATGATCTCCAAAAGTACACACTTTTAAGGAAAGTGACTCGAATAAAAGTTGCAAAGGTCAAAAAGATCTATTTACTGATATTATCAGTTTGACTTTAGGTGGCCTCATCAAGATTAGATCAAGGTCATATCGATTTTTTAAATACCTCATTTTTTATTTCATATTCTAATAGCACACCTAATCAGCTTTTCAAAACACTGTAATAAAATATTTTTTCATGAAGTACTTTTTGAGTTATAATGCTTTAAAGTTACAGTATCGTCGGCATTAGCATTGCCCAAAGCATTACTCAAATGATGGTTAAAATCTCTTGAATATTATTTAAAATTATGACTTGGATAATATTTGTCAAGATCAAGACCATTGGAGGTTTCATTTATTTTCATTTCTACATAAAAATTGTTCACAAAATTGATATTCTAAAAATGTAACATTACAATTCACAAAACATTAATATTCTAAGAATAGATTTGAATACAGAGACAATCCATGAAATGCATAGTTTTAATATTGTTACGTCCAAACCCTTGAAATCTGGTCAAGGAGACAATAAGGGAAAATGGAGAGGGTATGGAAGGACGGTTAGACTCAATCTCACAGGTATACGCACGGAGGCGAACACCTGTGAGTCGTACGCACCTTTTAAGTCCCGGAATGTGGGTCAACGTCCGAAGGGACGCTATGACACCTGTTCCGCTGGACAGTGCGAACGTCGGTCCTATCTTTCGGTCAAGGAACTTAATCCCTTTGACTCGGGACTGGACCTCGTGCGATCTCGGGTATTCGAGGAAAGTGAATACGAGGGGTGATGTCAATAAAAAAAACAGGGGGAAATACCTTAGATTACATTTATTAACAAAAAATAAACGAGGTGTCTATTATGACTACAATTTGTGAATGCGTGTATGTGTGCGTGTGTATGTGTGTGTATACAATGAATGTGTTTTTCCATGGGAAACGCGGGGTGGACGGTAAATAATTATGACTTACTTATAAGTTGTCTCCAAGATATCGGGTAGGCGATTGGGCCAAGGAGGTCCGTCGTCAGCGAAGAGTGTCTTCAGTTGCGATTTTTTTAAGAATTCACACTCGGATCGAACGCGGGTTAATTTTTCGGACTGTTCACTGATGTGTACTTAATGGTTTTTTAAATTCTGTCCTGACTCGGACTGGATGGTTTTAAATCCCGTACTGACGCGGACTAGATGAGTTTGACTCCCGTACTGACACGGACTAGATGAGTTTAACTCCCGTACTGACACTCTGTGCTTCCGCGGGACCTCTATTTATACCCCGAAAAAAGGGTGTTGAGCTCTTTGTTTAGGATCCTAATGTTAGTTGCAATGTCACACAAGATTTACGATTTTTATAAAGTTTTATCGTGAGTGCTCTAAAGTACATAGAGTAGTTTTGGGAAAAAGAGAAAGTGATTTATGGTTTAAAAAAAGCCAAGATTGCTTCGAGACGGATGACGAATTCTATTATTCTTGCGGAAAATATGACTAGATAAGCAGATGGTTACCATGCTATTATTGTCAGTACGAGTTTGGTTTCAGATAACGCTCCTGTTGAAAGTTATTCTATGCGTTTATGATTTTTCTTAAGTGCGGTATGGCGCTTGTTTTAAGATAAAGTTGTTAGTCAGTCTCGGATGATAAAGCTTAGAATTTTACTATTGCGTGATGTCTTTGCAATCTTGTTTCTTTTTGGGCCTACATTAAGCTTATCATTTTTTCTGGGTTGATTGACGTTTACGAGTTTTCGCGGCCCCTGTCCGGTCCCTCTTTCAATTCTATCAGTCCGTTATCAGAAGGCGTTGCTCGGGTCTCGTAGACGCCCACCATAATCGCGGCGAAGAGAAAAAAGATATCGTGGCGTCTGTAGGACGTAACAATATCTTATTTTATTATTCAATGAATAACAAAGAAAAATGATGCATCATGCGTAACACGGAACACACCCTGTATTGCAACGAAAAGTTGATTATTTTGACGACACATGTATATTTTAACGACATTACATGGTAATATGATTATTTTGACGATAATAAAAAAATAGTTCACATAAAATCGATATTAGTATACAATAGAGTAAAAAACACAGAAAAGAGAATATAAGCAAGATATAGTTAAATTTTTTATCTATTTACTTTGCTTTCATATATTTACATCTTATATATTTACTAATTTGACGATAGTCATCAAAAGATATGTTCTACTTAACGTTTGCGATCATCAATTTATCCTTGTTGTCAAATGTTAAGCAAAAAATGAAATAATGCACGCGAATATTGCAAATGTTATGTAGAACATTTAAAGTATGCATGCGTTGTCAAAGTATACATGTCGACAAAATAGTCTTTGTTCGTGTAGTACAATTTGACGACAGTCGTCAAAATCTACAGGTGTCGTCAAAGCACACAGTCGTTAAAGTAATCATTTCATCGTTCGTTGTAATATAGTTTGACGACGGTCGTTGAAATATGCATGTGTCGTCAAAGTAGTCAATTCTTTGTTTGACGACAGTCATCAAAATAGTCAATGTTTATCTAAAATTGTCGTCAAAGTAGTCAATACACAAAGTAATACACACACACACACACACACACACACACACACACACA
>JAANIC010005952.1:25153-98799 GCA_017607545.1 Acromyrmex charruanus | reverse complement strand
GTATCGTGTAACATTCATATCAGAGATGTTGAAATAACTTTTTAACAGTTTTATAGTAAATTTAGAAGTTAATCGTAAAATACTTCTTGATACTTCATCTTTAATACTGAACTTGATACAAAACATTTAACTTAAGAGGATGCTGGAGTGATCAAATTATCGACATTGCAGTCATATAAAAATCTCCAATTGATTGAACAGAATTAAAAATCCTTTTACAAGGTTAAAATTAGGAAAAATTAGATGGCGCGATAGTGGACTTCATATTAAAAAAAAAGGTTAAAAAAATTTATAACATTTTTTCGATTTTATTGTAAAGTCCACTTTCGCGTCATCTAATTGCGTCTACTTTAGTCAATTCGAAAATTTGTATACATCTGTAATGTCGATAATTTGGTTTCTTTAGCATCCCCTTAAGTACGTGATATTTATTATATACATACACACACATTATTATCTTTATATTATTTAATTACATGTATAGTAAAAAATTATTATTTAAAATTATGAACACGAGATGTCGAGATTATTTTTTCGTTCTTCCCGTGATCTAGTCATCTCAAATGGCACTTTAGCTTTTGCACTGAAAATATTGGCTTATTCTTTTGCACTTGCACTATTCAAGTGCAATCCATGAAACTTGTTCAATATTGGTTTACTGAATGTACACTGGTGCGCACTAACTTTTTCCTAATCAAAAACACTATTACATAATATATATAAAAATTATTATAGAAAACTTTTAATAATATAAGTTAAATAAAATAATAAAAAATAAAAATTTTAATGGATTCTACTGTAAATGTTAATTTTTACGAATTTGATTTTAAAGAAATTTGTGAGAATGGATGAAAAATGTCGGACCAATCACAAACCAGGGAGAAGGTGGTCAGACTCTGATTAGAGGGTCTCTACAGTTAGGGTGCAGCCACAATACAAGGAATAAGGAATAAGAAATTTCAACTTATCGGAAATTATGTATTTTGATTTAATTTTTGTTAGGTTGAAATTTCTTATTCTTTATTCCTAATTTCTTATTCCTTCTACTGTGGCTGCACCTTTACTATTGCAGATGTTGTTTGTTTATTCTATCTGTAAAGGCGATTGCAGCGCAGTTTATTGTTCGTTTATGCAGAAATATATATCATCTGCGCAGCTATCTCGGAAGTCCTATTCAAGGCTCTATTCTTGAAAAACATCATACGAAAATCTATGGAAATATTATAGCATACATTACAGCCAATATTCATAAGCCAGTATTCATAGTCATTTCTTATTTCACTATCTAAGATGCTAATACGGCCGTCTAGTTCGTGACACCTCAAGACTGAACTTAAGACGGTCTTGAATATAAGAACTGACTATGAATACCAGCATACGTATACTATAATATTTCTTCAATTTTTCGTATGCGATATTTTTCAAGAATAGGGCCCCAAGATATCTATCATGAAATAAAGTCGGAATGGATTCCGATCGGAATTATTCTGTTTTCCCTAAAAAATACAATAGGTCTGATTGCGTTGCTTGATATTCCCAAAAATTTTTGCACATAAAATGAGATAGAGATATATTTGAGCATTAAAATGAGAGAAAGTAAGGCACTATAAAACTCTGCCGCAGTGAAGACAGAGCAATGAAGAAACTGGGAAAGAATTCAAAATGGTAGAATGCGAATACCTATGTTTATAGTGCCTTAGGGCCACTTTTACCATCGTCGGTTTACCAGCCTAGTAACTGTAATGAAATAGAAAGAGATAGAACTATTTCTGACGGTGGTAAAAGTGGCCCTAGAGAAAGCAAAGTTTTATTCTGATTGGAATCCCTTCCTTTGTTTCATAGGTACCCAGGATGCTCTGCTCGCAGTACTGCGTAAAGGCCTGAGCACAATGGAGGAATAGGAATAAAATATTAAAATTTCAACCTATCAGAACCGTATTCTGATATAACCGCTTTCTGATAGGTTAAAATCTTAATATTTTATTTCTATTCCTCCATTGTGCTTAGGCCCTAAATGAATAATAAACTGAGTTGCAATCGCCATAATATCACCAGCTAATACTAAAACATTAGAAACATAGGTAATCGCATCATCCATTTTTATACCTTTTCCCATTCCTTTCTTTGTCCCCTTGCTTCGTCGCTGAGTTATGAAGGGTTAAGGACTTCCACATATCTTCCGTAGCAGTAACCATAAGACGTACCGTAAGAATCAGTCAATCAGAATTAAGAGTTTAAAAGAATTCTTGATTCTCTCTCTATGATTGACATTAGTCAATTATCTTAAGCCTATTCTACAATGACCGTAAGCCACAAAAATGGACCATTCGTAATCAATTATTCTCCTCATATTGTCACATCTCAGGGTGGTCCGGCCAATTCACGGTTTCGGATTAACCTGAGACTATAAGTGAGATACGGTACTCGCGATTTCGCGCGCTAGAGAAGAAAGCGGCCGGGATTGTCCACTCTATTGATTGGCTAGACGCGAACGCTGGATATGACGATTATAGTGGATTCGGAGTAGTTCCACGGTTGCTCTTCCGTCGCTCTCAAGAATACGAGGAATCTTTCTAATACTCTGAGGCACTCGGAGCAAGTTGTAACCGAAACGTAACTAATATTAGGAAGCATGCGTTACAAGTTTCGAGTTGTTCGGGGTAGCCCAAATGGATGTAATGACGCAGAATAATTCTCCTTTTCGGAAGGCGATAACGCGGTGTAACATTCGATGCATTTAATTATTCCATTCTCTTTATGTTGGTGGAATAAGGCGGATAACAGCCGGTACGTACCCACGCGATGTACGGATTAACGGATAAAAATCGAGCATCGATAGATGTGCGCGAACGCGGGAGGATAAGACACATACTCTATGATTTTATGGCGAGTTTCGATTAGCGAGGTATAGAGATTTCATTACCTTGAGGTACCTCGGATGGATACTCTGCGATGTTTCCAAATGCCAGCGGAGTACTTCTGCTGCTCCTTGGAAAGATTTGGCTGCCGATTTGAGTCACATTAAAGGATGTGTGCGATCACCTTTTGTTAATATTCAGTAGCGGTCATATTATTATTAACGTTAGAATGAATTAATTAAGAGTATGGAATACACGCTCTAATAAGATTAATTGAATGTATATTTAATAATGATTCTTACACTGATTAAACTTTTAATAACTAATTTTACATTAGGACAGCTTTACTTCTAAGTTAACATAGAGATTATCTGTTATAATTAGGACTTATGATTTAGAAATTGGATTAAAGTTTTGAGTTAAGACCGAAATTGAAATTCCTAGAAATTGAAATTGCGAGGATATCGCGTTCGGCTTAGCATTATGTTCGCACACGGTATTTTTAGTAAGTTAGAGTAGAAGGAGACTCAATTTCTGCGTGTCCACTCTGTACAACGCGCGCGACTACTCTGATCTCTCTCCTAATTTTTGCCCCATGGGCATTTCTTTCATAATCGTATTGCTAGTTCGTTCGTGGTGGGAGAAATGTCAAGTGCGGTCTAAACGGTTCGACGCGTTCATGTCTTGTGCCGGTGATTTTATTAGAAATTATTCTTGAACAAAATTAAAGTTATTACGGACGTGACACCTCCCCCCAAAAAAATAAAATATCAGACCATATCCTATTTTTATCAGTTGACTAAAAGAAAGATTTTAAATTGTTTAAAATCTGGGTTTTTTTGTATTATCGTTGCTGTTACTTAGCTTATTGTAATTACTTATCCTAATGTGGTTACAGGCTTGTATCTAGATGCCAATGTCATTAATTGTTCACTCGACGATAGTCATTTAGTCATTTCCTTAGTTAACATTGCGCGGAGCTCTTTGTAATACATTGGTTTAATGTTTTCATTTGCACTTTCACTGGGCACTGGCGCTGTGGGAGTGGGGGCGCGAGCTTCTGGCGTAAAATGGGTTTTGGAGAGCGGTCCAATGATGGAAGGTATAAGGGCTTCTTCGTCTTGTTGTTTTTCTGTGTCGTTCTTCTTTTTGGGCCTGTAAAATGAAGTAGCAGGTGCGTGACGGAACTCTAGATGACCCCGAACAAATGCAGGTTCCAGCCATACGCCGAATGATGCGTAACCATGGATGATGGTGTCCACGATTAATTTGATCAGTCTTATGAGCATGAATATTGCCAGGACTCCCGCACTCGCCGATCCGAACGTCACAAATCTTCGCCATAGGCGTGCTCCGGCATTTTCGGCGATCTTTTCTAGAGCTTTCTCGTCAAACAGGTTCAACATTGAGATGTTTCCTAAGGGGACAGCTTGGTCCATAACTCCGTGCCAAGGTGTTCAGCATTTGTGACTTCTCCACCGGGAACATAATATGGCTTTGGAGTTGCTCCAGGTCGTCCGAGTAGATTCCGCTGGTGGTGAGTTCCGAAGGGCTGATGTATTTCCACGTTGGTCGCGTCAGTGATTAGGTGGTAAGTGGTGACAGCGACTTCACTGGTCGTGACATAAGGCGGAACCATGTGCCGTGTATTCGGTATATAGGCGGCAGAAGTTCGCTACAATCTCTCGGTGTACCTGACAGCGTCAGAATTCTGGATCTCGGCTGACCTGCTCCCATGCGTCATCGGTAGTTCGGTGAAACACCCTTCTGTCTGGCGAATCTTACATTCCACCGAGATGCACTTGATGAGATGAATGACTTTTCCGGCTGTCACGGCCATATAACCAGGAGCCTTCATAATACACATGAGGTATCTCGTCTGGCGCAATGCTGGATAAAGTGAGTTTTGAAGAATTTGTTTCTCTAGGGCGCATTTCTGCTCCATAATGTCGCGGTATAGGTAGGTCAGCTGGGTCTTGATGTGTTTCTCCACGCAGACGAATTTGGAGTTGACGTACACGAAGATATCCAGATTGTCAACGGAGATCCTCGACCGTATTTTGAAGGTGTGGTCACGCTGCATTTTTGAATCAAATGAATAACTTCGAATGTTCAATTTGCATCAGTGTATACCCGCAAAGGCTGATTTCTGCTGCTTTAGTGAGTACGAAGGTGATCTCCTTTGTGGTCACGGTGTAGATGGTGGATGCAGTTTGGTTGACTCTGGGGGTTAGTTTGTTCGCCTGACCTTCATATAATACGTCATAATGACTAAAATAGCAGCTGTCGGGGGGCACGGTTGACCAGAACGTTTCTCCCCCGTCGGTGTCTAGACACTGCACGGATGCGAGTTTGCAATGTAAATCGGAGGGCAAGATGATTTCATCTGAGCTGTGGCATATAGGAGCCTCAAAATCTCGCAGCGTCACTCGAATTGTTGCCTGGATCACCATGCAGGTCCCGTAGGAGTCGCTATATTGTCCCCCACTGCAACTTCCGTCTACCGAGGTCCGACCGGCGAGTGTAATGCTCCGGGTTGAAGAGCTGTTAGATTTAAGCCCTGCGACGTATCCATCTCTTCCTCCCAGGTCGATCGCTCCGATATTCATCTGCAGATGCTCGCGATTGTTTTTTGAAGATAGACCCTTCTCCCTCCGTGAACTATTGACACGTGGGAGTGCAGGCCATAGTAGTATATGATGCGGTCGATTTCCACCTTACAGTGGATCAGTTAGTTTTATCGAAATCCGAGAGTTGGAGTAGCTGGACATAGGTATTTGTGGCGATTGGCTCAATGTCCATCTCGCAATTTCTGATGTCCAGGAGCGATAGTGATGTTATGTTAAGCCCGTGGGCTCCGTAGTCATAGCCCACTAGGCAATGCGCCGATGGCGCAAAAAACGAGAGTATCATGAGGAGAGTGAGGATGATGGTCGGCTGATCTATCGCGGAACATGTTAAGCTTGTAACTGGCGTTCTGTTGGTCCTTGATGCGTTAATGATATCCGCTGGGGCCTGGGTATCTCATCGCCTGATAGGTGCGCCTCTCGCTCTCCAATGTAGTTTTTTGAGTTTATTTCTATGTACAATTCGCGTCTTATCTCTATTTGTAGCTATTCTGACATTGCTTTCCTTCTGAAATTTTTTCTTTTACGGGTTCTTTTAATAGGTACACCTGATCACCTTGTTTAAACACTTGTGGATTAACCTTTCTATCATAATAACGTTTCGATCAGTGTTTCGCGCGGGTAAGATTTTCATGAGTGATTTCTTACACGTTCCGGAGTCGGTTAAATAGCGAAGTCAGGGAGTCTGCGTACGTCTCGTTTAGGTCGTCCGGCAGAGTCGGATCGCTTGTTAGAATTCTAGCCGTTCTGCCGAATACCAATTTGTGCGGCGTGAATTTCGTGTCTTCGTACACGCTCGTATTGTACGAGAAGGCCGCTAATTTTAGATGTTCGTCCCATTTGTAGTTTTTGTCCACGTATTGTTTAAGATATTCCCAGAGCATATGGTAGCTTTTCTCAATTGAGCCATTTGACTGAGGAACCATGGTTCTAAATTGTGTAATATGAAATTTGCGTGTTATTATCACGCGCATGAGTGCACTTAAAAAATTTGAACCTTGAGAGAATCGCTCTGGGGGTATCATAAATACAGATAAAATCGTTCACGAACGCGTTGGCTACATCGATCGCTGTTGTTTGCTTTAGCGGTATCGCAAGAAAATATTTAATTAGGAGGCCCTGTACAGTTAATATGTACGAGTTGCTCGCTCGGGTCTCAGGTAGCGTATCCATGATGTCCATTGAGATTTTTTCGAATGCCGTACCCGAGGTGTTCGTTAGGACCATGGGTTGGCGAGTTTTTTTAACTGGCAGCTCCTGCAATTCTGTATACAGGGTGATTCAAAATGAATATATTGTTCTTGAAATGTCATATTCCTGATTTAATTCTAAGACGATTTTTCCTTTGCCAAAATTTTGTCAAAAGCGTAGTTTTTAAATATTATAATAAGAAATAATTAGCGAATGACGGGGCGCGTAGAGAAGGTAGCCAGGAGCGGCGTTTCTCACTGTCCGATGCAGACCGTACGGGGGACCTTCGTTACGATCAGACGATCGCTACACACGCATGCATATGCGATCGCATTCTCTCTCTCACTCACACACACAGACACACACACACACACACACACACACAAAATTACCTTGAAAAAGTTTAATGACTTGCTTCGATGACATGCTGCAGTTTGAGAAACAAGAAAAACTTCCATATCGATCATTGATGGATCACGTACAGCTCCAAACTTATGTCAGTTAAACTTCCATTCCTCTAACAAGTTTAGAAATCACTCGTTCCCATTGATGCACGCAGATCGAGTAACCATTAAAATACTTCGTTTTTTATAAAACGCATCACTTCGATATGTTTACGCTCAGCGTACAGCTATTCATTAACTTGAAGAAAACGAAGTATTTTAATGATTACTCAAAAAATTTATTACTGTATCTCTATCAGATAAGTGTCCGTTTTACTACCGATGGTCCATTTTAAATATTATCAATTAATCATTCGATGACCGAAAATCACTCGAAGAAAGATAATCGTTTATTCGACGATCGATTATTCGACGATAGCATGCACTCGATTTTAATAGAGAATCTGTTAGTTAATTACTATAAATCACTGCCGATTAATTATTCGTCGACTGAATATCACTCGAAGAAAGAAGCATACGATTGTTTACTAACACATGACGCGTTCACTCAACGATAGAAAGAAGTCGACTGATTTTAATACTGAATCTTCAATTGATTATTATTTATTGTCGATTAATAATTCTACGACTGAATACCACTCGAAGAAAGAAGCATATTGTTTACCAATACACGATGCGTTCACTCAACGATAGCAAGCAATCGATCGATTTTATTGATTATGTTTGTACTAGCGCTGTCAAAACACGGACGTCTCAGTCAGAATCGAATCGATATCGATTCGATATCGTTCGACGTCGAAAGCATCAAATCGACATCGAATTGATGTCAAAAAATCAATATCAGAATATTTCATGTTATGTTGTATAATTGATTTTTCTGACATTGATTTTTCTTCCAAACAGGATAATGCTTCTTAAGTAGCATTACATGAAATATAATGCTGTATAGTACGATAGTGTTGCGCCCGCGGTGAATAATTATTAAACCATTTACAAAATAAGTTATTATAATATTAGGTAGTATAGAGAAGGGCAAAGAGCCAATAACGTATAAAAGAATTTTAATTTAAATAAGCAAAATTAATACAAAACAATTATAACAAACAAACGTTTCAACTTCAATTGAGTCATTTTCAATGTAATCTTAAAATGATATAAACATTGTTCTAAATTAAAAATCTGTACATGGTCTTACAATATTATTACAATTCCTTAATATAAAATTTTTCCTTTTGTGTAATACGCTGCGAGTCATTTTTATCAAGAATTAACAAAGTCATAAGAAAATTCTGGAAAAGTAACCGCGAACAAAAAGAATTAATATTAATTACATAAAAATTACTAATATGATAATGTACGTTAGTAAATATGTTAAGAGTCCAATAATACACAACGAGAAAAAAACGCATGTAGATTGTAGTCCATTTCGTGGTACAATATAATAGTCTTTTTATTTAATAAGTTATTATAAGCAAATTTGCAAAGGTAACAAGCATCTGACTTGCACGATGTCAAATATACGGCAAAATAGGGCGGAAAAAGGAGGGAAGATATTAGGAAGGAGAAAGAGAATGTATAATGTCAGAATACAATTCCGGCAAAGACTCCGTATCATTCTATCTATTTATTCCATGTTTTTTAATGTGAACCATTTCAGATATCAACCTTTTATTATATGAAGGCTCTACATCTAATATATCCACTTTATCCCATTTAAAGTTATAATTCTCCTCAATGCGATGGTTGAAAATCACTGATAGAGATTTTGAACTTATATTGATATCAGAAACATGTTCATGCGGCTCTGGTCTTGCACTCGGTCCGCCCGAGTTCGTCTACAGCTCTCGGGGGGCTTGCGGAATTTCCCTGCGTCACGCGAGAATTGTTATATTCGCGTTTACGGTACTGTTCTATCTCGTGCCCTACGTTTTTGCAATAGCGACATCATTTGGTAGACCAGCACTTGCGGTCGTTACCCGGCGGGTTCCGGTTATTCAGGTTTCGGTCGGCTCTGGCCTCGCGCGTTTCAGTGTCTCGAAAAAAATTCGATCGTCTAGTAGTATCAAAACTGCGTGGCGTAATTGGTCGCGTGTGAGAGGATAACGCCCGGGAGGAGTTCCACCGCGCTTTGGCGTCGAGTGAGCGAGGGAGGCTCAGATGGGATTTGCGTGGGCTTGTCATTGAGATATGTCCCCGTATGTATTTCGTGAGTCGTATCTCTGCCTGTCAAATTCTTCTCTTTTTGCGAGGGATTTGGCCACGAAAAATGCTTGGAAAGGATTTTTGCGATGATCGGGCGTCATTTGTAGACGATATTGGAGAGGGAGACCTTCGCAGAACGTGATGAGGGCGTTTATTTCAGCCATAGTTTGATGGTGTAGGGTTCCCTTTGCGCGGCGCTCGGTGTCGAGATGCGCAGGTCTTTTACTCTGCTAATGAAGTCTAACATGTGTTCACCCCTTCGAATGAAAAGAGGTGCTTAATTCGTCACGGTATTGGTCTATTGCATTTAATGATCCAAAAGCTCTGTTCAGAAGGTCCACTAATTGGCTTATAGTATCGGCTTATAGATTCGTCTTCTACGGCATAGTAAGCGCGGCCCCTGAGTTTATTTATCAATACCTTGGTTAGGGGAACCTCCTCTCGGAGGAGGGGGGAAACGATTTCCTTGGCGCGACGGCAGACTCGAATGAATTGACCCAGCGGGATATTATGCCCATCGAAGGAAGGTACACATTCCATAGCTTCTCGAAATGACACTTTGGGCATTTGCAGATCTGTTGAACTTTCTCCGTGTAAAGAAAAGGGGAATTATTGTTCGAATAGACTCTGTCTTTCTGAGGGGATGTGGGGAGGATCAGACCTTCATCTTATCCACATCGCGGCGAAGGCTACTAAGTTCCCGGAATACTCCGTTCTTAAATGAGACAAGCAATTCGCGTATGTCTCGGTTCCGTGGACAGCGGATTGTTCGCGGTCTCGCTCCTTATCTAGGGATTCACGGTCCTGATTAAGGACGCTCTGCTCGACCCGCAGACGCGTCTTTTCGGCGTCGCGCTCCGCTCGCAAAAGCCCTTCCGGTCTTACGCTCTGCCTCAATCTCCACGCGTTTTTTATTCAGGGTAGCGCTCTGATTTCGCAAACGCTCCTCCTATTTTACGAGTGCTTGGCATAGTGTTTCCAGCTCTTCCTCGCTGAGTTTCGCGAGATTTGCACCCTTCTTTGCACGGGTATCCATAATGGATCAGTTTGTCGGCGGTGAAGTTACCATTAGGCAGGACATAAGCTACAGCGTATCGTCATTACGCAAGTTTCCACCACTTTCGTATCCCACCGCTGTCACCAGAAAATGTGTCACGTCTCAAGATGGTTCGGCCAATTCACGGTTTCGGAATTAATCTGAGACTATAGGTGAGATACGGAACTCGCGATTTCGCGCGCTAGAGAAGAAAGCGGCCGGGGTTGTCCACTCTATTGATTGGCTAGACGCGAACGCTGGATATAACGATTATAATGGATTCGGAGTCGTTCCACGGTTGCTCTTCCGTCGCTCTCAAGAATATGAGGAATCTTTCTAATACTCTGAGGCACTCGGGGCAAGTTGTAACGCGCGAAGCGTAACTACATAATATTAGGAAGCATTACAAGTCTCGAGTTGTTCGGGGTAACCCAAATGAATGTAATGACGCAGAATAATTCTCCTTTTCGAAAGGCGATAACGTGGTGTAACATCCGATGCATTTAATTATTCCGCTCTCTTTATGTTGATGGAACAAGGTGGACGCATAACGACCGCTACGTACCCACGCGATGTACGGATCAACGGATATAAAAGTCAAGCATCGATAGATGTGCGCGAATGTGGGAGGATAGAACACATGCTCTATGGTTGATGCGAATTTTGATTAGCGAGGTGTAGAGATTTCATTATCTTGAGATACCTCGGATGGATAATCTGTGATGTTCCCAAATGCCAGCGGAGGTATACTTCTGCTGCTCCTTGAAAAGATTTGGCTACCGATTTGAGTCACACTAAAGGATGTGCGATCACCTTTTGTTAATATTCGGTAGCGGTCATATTAATATTAACGTTAGAATGAATTAATTAAGAGTATGGAATACACGCTCTAATGAGATTAATTGAATGTATATTTAAAAATGATTCTTACACTGATTAAACTTTTAATAACTAATTTTACACTAGGACAGCTTTACTTCTAAGTTAACATAGAGATTATCTGTTATAATTAGGACTTATGATTTAGAAATTGGATTAACGTTTTGAGTTAATGGAGATTGAATTTCCTAGATATTGAAATTGCGAGGATATCGCGTTCGGCTTAGCATTACGTTCGCACACGTTATTTTTAGTAAGTTAGAGTAGAAGGAGACAATTTCCGCACGTCCACCCTGTACGACACGCGCGACTACTCTGCTCTCTCTCCTAACTTTTGTCCCGTGGGCGTTCCTAAAACTTTCATAATCGTATTGCTAATTCGCTCGTGGTGGGAGAGATGTCAGGTGCGGTCTAAACGGTGTGGCGTTGCAAGCGTTAATTGCGGCGCTCGAGTTCTTTTTTCCAGCTTTCCTTTCTCTCTCTCTCTCTCTCTCTCTCTCTCTCTCTCTCTCTCTCTCTCTCTCTGGTGTTATGGCGTTCTGCGTGCAGACCTTTTGTAAGCCTCAGAGATAGATTATAAATTAATGCTCGGTAAGATTAATAATCATCCTATGTTCACTGTAAGATCGAAATCGGTTACTGCTCATGTCATTAGGTAATTGCTAGCGTCGTCAGATAAATGCTTATATTGTAGATTTCCTTACTTTCTCTACTATTCTAACTTAGCAATGCGATACCGATATCCGAGCCGTTATACGCACACAATTACGTCTCTACTTTTGTAATCTGTTCCAAACAATTTAAGTTTGTATTAAACCGCCTTATGGCATATGAGTCAGAATCAATAAGTAACATTTATTTGCAAATTTAACGATTTCCCGCCAATTGTCCTTCGCCGTTAGTCATCGCCAGTGCCCATTGGGTACAGCAATCACAACGTAGCTACAAATTGATGATCACGATGTGATTGCGTAACATTCCATTTAATTTAACGCGCGCGTTCTAACAAGTTGCAGACATGGCTAGTGGCTTAAGTGATCCTCCCTCGGGCGATCAGGACAGTGGTACATCGTCGCGTATAGTTGAAGCCTGCATTTATGCGAGTCGGAATTAGATCTACGCCGTTCTGGAATTCGAAGCCAGACCTATGATTCATACAAATGAAAGCTCAATTTCTCACTGCGGATATAACTGTAGATGAGACGAAATACAATTATGTGATGCAGTGCCTTGATGACGATTCCTTGACCGAAGTTCGCGTACTTAATCCGTTCGCGACGGATAAATATGCCGCGCTCAAAGACAGGTTAGTTAAAAAGCTTTGCGAATAGAGCCGAAAAGACTGCATAAGTTATTAAATGATGTTGATCTAGGTGAGCGCCGTCCGTCGCAATTGCTCCGTCGCATGAAAGATCGTGCAAAATGGCGTGTCAGAGGAAATGCTTAAATCTTTATGACTGCGTCTACTACAACAAGTGCAGGCTATATTAACAGCTATCAAGCACGAACTCGAAGAGTTATCGCAACTAGCAGACCGAATAACAGATGTGCTACTCGCTGGCGTTAACGCCGTCGTTACATCGACAAAAGCAATTTGGCAGATTCGAAAATGTCCACACTTCTAGAGTGGAAAAATTGGAATCTCGTTTATCGCGTGGCAAGTCACAGGCCCCGCGGAATTCTTGTCGCAGAAACCGTTCAAAATCACAATTGGAAAGCAAGCCGTGCTGATATCATCGACGTTTTGGCGGAAAAGCTACGCAACCCTGCAGCTGAAAGCCAGCGAAACAGGAAAACTAGAGGCTGAACTATCTCCGGCGGCAGATAGTTTGGCTGTGGCAGCTCGCCGTCTCATAGTCAGAGACCGTATCACTGGCATCAAATTTTTGGTGGACAAATGAGCGGATGTCTCGACCATTCTTGTCTCAAGACGCGATCGTACGATTGTCACATTAGCGATCAGGTACTCTACGTTGCAAACGGAACGATTATCCCTACGTATGGACAAAAATCACTACAGCTTGATTTGGGATTTCGTCGTGTTTTTTAATGGCCTTTCATAATCGCTGACGTGGACACTTTCATTATCAGCTCAGATTCTCTAGCACGTTTCAACTTGCTGCCTGACACAAGCGTTTAATCGATGATAACACGTTTTTTAAAGTCTCTGCTCAACTTGTCAACAAAACTATTTCTCGGTTAACAGCGTTGGCCAACGACTGCCCTTACAAAGAGATTCTAAGCAAGTTTTCTGAAATAACTAAAACGTCGATCACGCATAAACAAACCGCACATAGAGTGAAACATGTAATCGAAACAACGGGTCCTCAAACAAAGCCAGACCCTGTCCAGAAAAACTCAAAGCAGCTAAACAAGAGTTTGCGTACATGACGCAACAAGGCTTAAACCTTCCAAGAGCCCTTGGGCTAGTCCTCTACGTCTTATGCAGAAGAAGAATAATAATTGGCATCCGGATGGAGATTACCGCAAACTCAATGAGGTAATCTTGCCAGATCGTTACTCAATTCCGTTCTTGCAAGACAGCACACATTTCCTGCACGGCAAAACCGTGTTCTCTATGGTAGATCTAGTGCATGCATACCAACAGATTCCAGTCCGCGAATCGGATATTCCGAAAACCGCAATCATTACCGTTCGGACTTTTCGAATTTCCTTATATGATATTCGGATTCCGTAACGCATCACAAATTTTTCAAAGATTTATGGACCGGGTAACTGTAGGACTTCTGTTTTACTTATATTGATGACATTTTAATCGCCCCGCAGGACGAAACACAGCATAAAGAGCACCTAAAAATACTGTTCGACAGACTTCAACAGCATAGCATAGCAATCAATCCGAATAAATGTTCGGATAGAAAAGTGTCAGCTTCCTGGGACATACAATCAACGCTGAAGCATCAAGCCTTTACCCGAAAAAGTCCAAGTTATCGTTGAATTTCCAGGAACTATTATAGCTACAGTCAAAGGACTTCAATGTTTCTTAGGAATGCTTAATTTCTATAACCGGTTTCTCAAAGATCTCGCAAGCATGCAAGCACCTGCTAAATGCAATCTCGGGACATAAACGCAACAACAATGCGAAAATAGAATGAACTTTTGAGCTCAAACAATCCTTTCAACGAGTTAAGGAACATCTCGCTCAAGTCACTTCGCTCGCATTTCCAGACAGCAAGGCAACATTCTCGTTCTAAACAGATGCTCAAACAAAGCAATCGGTGTGATATTGCAACAGCACCACAACGGATTTTTACAACCACTCAATTTCTTTTCAAGGAAGCTTACGCCTACACAAACAAAGTATAGCATATGATAGAGCATTATTAGCTATCTATGCGAGCTATCAAACATATTCTGTATATGCTAGATAATATATGCTAGAGGGACGAAACTTTCACGTTATCATGGATCATAAATCCCTCGTGTACGCATTCAAGAGGAAATTGGATCAAATATCATTAAGACAAATCCGTCAACTACTCTTCATTTCGGAGTTTACAACCGATGTACGTCACGCTGAAAACATTGTAGCAGATGCATTATCTCGTGTCGACACTATCGTGATGCCAACTAGTCTCGATGTGCAAGAGATTGCAGAAGCTCAAGCCTGGGACAACGAATTGCAACAACTGAAGCAATCTACATCAACGTCTTTGAAGTTCAAAAAGTTTATCTTATCGGAAACAGCATCTAATATTTACTATGAAAAGAACTTCAAAAGAAGAGATCAGGTTATCTTACATTCCTGGATCATTGAAGATGAGTTTTTGACATGGTGCATCAAATGTCTCATCCAAGCGGCAGAGCAACTCACCAGCAAATTGCACAAAAATTTATGTGGCCTTCCATGGCTAAAGACATTAAAGAGTGGACCCGCACTTGTCTAGCATGCCAGCAATCTAAAATTCATCGACATAACCAAAATACCAGTACCAGATACTCATTTCGAGCACGTACATATCGATATCGTCGGTCCTCTACCTTCATCCAAAGGTTTCAGGTATTTAACAATGATTGATCAATTTACTGGTTGGCCGGAAGCTATTCCATTACAGGATTGTACTGCAAACACGGTGGCGAAGATGTTTTTCACTCATTGGCCAGATTTGAAGCTGCCTCCACGCCTGATCACAAATGATCAGGGCTCGCAATTCGAAGCGCAACTGTTCGACGCACTAACCAAACTCGTCGGTTCTAAACGTTGTCGGACAAGTGCATACCATCCAGAATCTAATGACATCATCGATGGCATTGCTCTTTAAACTGCATTAATGTGCCACGGTGAAACTCAATGGACTGATACACTGTAGTTACTCGGATTAAGAACTTGTTTCAAAGAGAATCTAGGCACTTCTGTAGTGGAATTAGTTTACGGCACTACGCTCAAAGTACCGGCTGAGTTTTTCTCCTCTGAAGAAATGTCGAGCGAATTTTCGTCGAGGATTTCCGCGTAATTATGCAAAAGTTACGGCCTAGACCAACCTCTCATCACATTAGATCTAAGTTATTTTTCCATAAAGATTTGTATAACTGCTCTCACGTCTTCCTCAAAGTAGAAGGCAACAGGCGTCCCCTGGATCAACCGTACACCGGATCGCATAAAGTATTAGAGCGTATTTCGGACAAAATCTTTGCTATAGAAGTCGACAGATGTATCAACGTCACTGTCGATAGACTTAAGCCTGCTTATTTAATAATTCATGACTCAGAAACTACTCCGTCGACGGTGTCTCTGTCTTCAACTAACATTCCAGTGCAATATGAACCAAAGACATATCCTGGTCCAGCAACCAAGCGAAAGACCGTTAGATTTAAGGATTAATTCGAGCAATATTACATTAAGCGATCAACAAGTTTCTGTTTGTTTCATTTAATTTTATTTTCTGTTATTTTCGTTCTAGCGGTAATTTAATCAGTATTTCTTTCCTTTGCACTGGAAGGAGAGTACTGTGGCATTGCAAGCGTTAGTTGCGGCGCTCGAGTTAGTTCTTTTTTCCGGCTTTCCTTTCTCTCTCTCTCTCTCTCTCTCTCTCTTTCTCTCTCTCTTTCTCTCTCTCCCTTCTCCCTCCCCCTCTCTCTGGTGTCATGGCATTCTGCATATGGACCTTTTGTAAGCCTCAGCGATAGATTATAAGTAAATGCTCGGTAAGATTAATAATCACCCTATGTTCACTGCAAGATTGATATCGGTTACTGCTCATGTCATTAGGATGCCGTCCCATTAAGCACGGATCGGATTTCTCACTAGAATTGAGCATTTAGTTCCTGTTCCGTTCCGTAACAGTTTTCTCTATACGTTCCATTCAGTAAAAACGGAACGGAATGTCGCGTCGATCGTAGGTAAATATGCTTGATTCATCGATATTTCGTTATTTTAGGCAGTTAAAATAATAATACATATATAATTTGTGCAATTATCTTGCAGATAATATTGTTATGAGTTGTCTAAAATACTGAATTGTAACGGTGAAATATATTTTATAACCAGATTCCGTTCCGTTTTTACTAAATGGGACGGGTAAAGAAAATTGTTACAGAACGGAACTGACATGCGTAGTTGAGTTGAAAAAGAAAGTGAATAAAACGTAAACAATACTTTACAATATTAAAACAGTTAACTTTAAAGAAAGTACGCATATCTCTAGACGCGAATTCGTTACTTGAACTACGTATTTTTAGCGAAGTTATTATCTTGATAATACGCAATCTTTTCTTTTCTACATCTATTGGACTTTCTTCCATACCTGAATTTTGACTTGGAGACAGTATTCATTGAAGAGGCCCATTACCAGAATAAAGAAGAACTTTAACTTTTGGCTGAAAATATAAAATCTTGAAACATGGATGAAAAAACAGTCTTATTATTAAAGTTATATTTAAAAAAACTACAAACGGCGAAAAATTTGCCAACTTGGCGTGCTGTACCGATGTTCGAGAGAGTGCGAAAGTTGTACTCAAGGTACATTGTTTTATTACAAAAACAAAAAAATATGAGAATGAAATGGAAATTCTGGACGGTCAATGTTCACGCATGAAATGAGGCATTTACAAGGTGCAAGTGACAATTTGGTTCTTGAGATGCAAATGTTTAATCATGAAAAGTTCTTTAATTATTTTAGAATGACTCCAGAATTATTTGAAGAACCGCTAACGTTAATTGGACCACGGATTCAGAAAAAAAAAGTTTGTCGAATTTCACCTCGTACAAGATTGCAGTTGACTTTGCGCTGGTTAGTATCCAGTGACAGCATCATTCATATGCATTTCGTATTACAGCATCCAAAATCGTCAGAGAGACTGCATTGTGGGAGGTTCTGAAGGATACAGTTTTTCTGCTACCCCTGAAAATTGGCAAAAGGTTGTTGATGAATTCGAACAAATCTGTCAATTTCCAAACTGTATTGGTTCTATAGATGGGAAGTACATTATCATTCAGGTATGTATCTGATATGAGTGTATATTAATTGCACACGAACCAATTGTGCACAAGTCAATCACAGCGCTAAAAAAAAATTAAAAAAACTCCCTACGCAAAAGTCGCTGTGACTGACAGTGGACAATTGCTACAGTGTGCAAGTGAACCACTCCCTCTGATATAATTTCATTTTTCATACATTTTTTAACAAATTTGACATTACTGAATTCTTATTAATTATAGGCATCACCGAATAATAGTTCATCCTACTATAAAAGTCACTAGAACCTAGTTGTGAGTGATGCAAATTGTTGCTTCAGCTTCGTGGACATTGGAAAGGAGACTTAGCGATGCGGATGTATTTGCTAGCAGTGACCTTGCTCGACTATTAATAAATTTTCGACTATTAAATAAATTTACTTTAACTGCCTGCGACCAGGCATTTGGATGATAGTGGATTCAAATTTTCGTATATCTTAGTAGACGAGGTATTTCCACTAACATCTTATATGATGCGGCCATACTCTCGGAGTGGGAACTTAACTATTACGAAAAAAATTTTTAATTACAGATTAAGTCGAATGTGCGTTTGGGTTATTAGCGGCAAGATGACGAATTTTTCGTCGGCCAATTGTTACTCACATATCAACGGCCAAATTAGCCGTTCAAGCTGCAACGGCCATACATAATTTTATAATGAAACGTGAACATCAATTGGAGTCATCGGAAAGAATGTATTCTGTTTTAAGTGGTAATGACCGAAATGTAACGAATATCAATTGGAATTGAAAATATACGTAATTGCAGTGTACGAAGGAACGTTAAGGCTATACAAATTAGAGATGCCTTTGCTACGTATTTTGAAACTTCAAACTCACTTGATTGGCAGTGGAGGAAAGCTCTAAACAATGAATATTAAATTTCTATATTATGTAATTATATACAATTTTGTTATGTAATTATTTATGTTATGTATCACATCTATTAGGTGTACAACTTTGCTTCCGCCGTTTTCCTAGATGGCTTTAGCGGTAAATGATGATCGAAATAAATCATAGACGTCATATAAGAAACTTGGGCATCTGTCAACATAACCCCATAGAAATATTAGTCGATTTGTGTCTGCATCATAAAGTTATTCTCGATTGAAAATGTCAGTTTACGAGCCAAATTCTCATTATTTGCGGGAGATTTTAATTTTCTGTTTCAATATAAAGAAATCTGCGGCTGAGGCTCATCGAATGCTCTCAAATACTTACGGTGAGGCCGCTATTAGTGAAAGAACGTATCGTGAGTTTCAACGCTTCAAGAACGGTGATTTTGATGTCGAAGATCGGTATAGCGGTGGAAGAGAGAAGGTTTTCGAAGATGCAGAATTGGAGGCATTACTTGATCAAGACTCGTGTCAAAATCAAGAAGAATTAGTACGATCATTGGGACTCAACAAGCCATTTCAAAACGCCTCAAAGTCATGGGAATGATTCAAAAGCAAGGAAATTGGGTGCCGTACGAGTTGAAGCCGAGAGATGTTGAACGGCGTTTGTTTGCTTGTGAACAGCTGCTTGAAAGGCAAAGACGGAAGGAATTTCTGCATCGCATTGCGACTGGGGACGAAAAATGGGTTCATTATATATAATAATAATCCCAAGCGCAGAAAATCATGGAGAGTTCCTGGTCATGCTTCCATGTCGACGGCCAAACCGAATATTCACGGCTCCAAGGTCATGCTCTGTATTTGGTGGGACCAGCTCGGCGTGTTTATGAGCTGTTAAAACCGACTGAAACAATCACAGGCGATCAGTATCGAACGCAATTGATGCGTTTGAGCCGAGCATTGAAAGACAAACGGTCACAATACAACGAGAGACACGATAAAGTGATTTTACAGCATANCATGGGGAGTTCCCGGCCATGCTTCCACGTCGACGGCCAAACCGAATATTCACGGCTCGAAGGTCATGCTCTGTATTTGGTGGGACCAGCTCGGCGTAGTGTATTATGAGCTGTAAAACCGACTGAAACAATCACAGGCGATCGAACGCAATTGATGCATTTGAGCCGAGCATTGAAAGACAAACGGCCGCAATACAACGAGAGACACGATAAAGTGATTTTGCAGCATAATAATGCCCACCCGCCGTAATCTTCAGACGTTGCTCCCTCTGACTATCACTTGTTTCGATCAATGGCACACGGCCTGGCTGATCAGCACTTCCGGTCTTATGAAGAAGTAAAAAATTGGATCGATTCGTGGATCATCTCAAAAAATGACCAGTTTTTTCGACGCGGGATTCGTAGTTTTTTACAATAAAGCCTCGAATTTTGGAAAAAAAACGGCAAAAGCAAAATTGTACACCTAATGTTATTTAAAAAATAGTCCCTCATAGAGAAACTCATTGATAATTATGACAATGCGTTAGATAAATAATTTAATGAAATTTTGTGAAATTTTGCGATTAACTCTCAATCATTATAAGACAATAAAGAGCCATATTTTTTTGTAATTATTAAGGGGTTATATACAGTTGTGATGGATGAAAAAATCTATTTTGTCTGTATTTTCTATTTTGTCAATGTTTTGGAGGCTGCAAATGATGCAGAAGGACTACTATATGGCCCTGGAATAGACGACTCGATGTAAGTTGAAATATATTTATTAGAAATATGAAAGAAACAAACTTGAAATTTTAAACGCGATTATCTCAGAAACTTGTTTTTTCGAAATTACCTTTGCAGTGGACACGATTACTAAAAAACTATTAATCCGATCAACACCAAATTTATACCACTTATTTATTATGATAATAGCTAGTCGCTGAACGAAGGATTTTCAATTTTTTTTGAAAACTTTTTTTTTAGAGCAAAAAATCGAAAATGTTATACATCAAAAAAGTACATTTTTTGTTACAACCGTCGCCATTTTTTTTTAAATCAAAATTTTTACAAATCCTTCGTTCAGCGACTAGACAATACAATATACTAACGGAATTTTTTTGAATTTTTGATTTCAGATAAACCGTTTTCAAGATATGATGTCCACCGCAAGTCACGTCAAAAAAAAGGCGTTCCTGGAATTCGCCTATAACTTTTTTATTATTTAATATTTTTTGATGAAAAAATTTCAACAAGTTCTTAGAAATATGTACTATTCGACGTTGATAACAGATTTTGAATAAATATTTTTTATGGTGTCAAAAAAAATTCGAGAAAATTTCATCTTTTTGCGCGGTACAACTGTATATAACCCCTTAATAAATATAAGATCGTTCATATCTTAATGTTTTGAATTTGACATACACATTGTAGTGTAACAACGAAACTATTATTTCTATCAAATCCAAATGAACTATTCGTCAGGTTTTATTGAAATAGAAATAAATAATAGAATAAATTTTATTTTTTATTATATAATGGATAATGTATTGGTAAAAAATTAAAGGTAACAATAATAATACAAAAAATTTATAGTCTTTGAAGTTCCTTCTTCGCCAATTCTTCGTCTTCTGCCGTGTGAACGAGACGCAGCAGCTCTACTTGTATTCGCCTTCTTCGAAGATAACTCAACCTACGCAGGGTATCTCCCAACTGCTCCAGGAAACTATCCGCTTTGCATCCTTTTTTGGAGTATTTTCGGCAAGCAACTGCTACAATATGTTGTCATGCAGCATTTGCAAATCGAGATCATACTGTCTTCCTATAATACAAAAAATTCCATTTAATATAATTTTTCTACATTGTTAAACCAAGCTGATTGTCCATGAAAAACGTAAGACAATTATAAAAAATATAAATAAAATACTAAAAAATAATATTAAAAATATAAAAAAATATACTAAAAAATATTAAAAATATATAAAATATACTAAAAAGTAACAAATTATAAAATACTATATAATACTATAAAATGCTATATACTACTATATAATAATAAAATACTAAAAAATATAAGAAAATGCACAATCTAAAAAGATTAATTTCAGACTATTACAATCTATGAAGAAAATCAATCATAATGATTTATTAAATATAACCTATTTATTAAAAATCATGAAAAATATGAAAACATATCAGTTAATTATGGAAATCTATGAGATATGTTGATTATTGGTTATTCAAAATTAATTCACCTTTTTGTTTTTTTTTTGTTAATCATCTGCAATGAGTCGAACAGCTTGGTATTTCATAAATGTCTAGCGTGCTACAATCTGTTGGAGAAGACACATTACATTGCTGAAATTCCGAATCATTCGGGCTTAATGCACTAGCTTCATCATGATATATGTTCCGTGATATAGAACTTGTACTAAATTTAAACAATGAAGACACATAGACAATGAAGAAAAATATACCATATTTTTCATATTCTAAAGTCTATATTAGACAAGTTATTATGTACGGCATTTCCTGTACAGCTTCATCTAGAAATTGCATTCTTAAATAGAAGCGGAAAATACTTTTCTGTGGATGTCCCGCTTTCGCACCTGATCCGCTGCGTACATAACTTTTCATTTTTTTGCGAGCTTTTGAGTAACAGTCCCTCAGGTCCATCGAGATTTCATTCACGCTACGTCCTTAAAACCTAAAAATCCCTAGTTCAAATTATGAATTCAGCTTACACAAATACAGATGCAGATTATTACCCGTATTTATAGTCAGACCTTGTACTTAAGATTTCCTTAAATTTATCTTTAGGTGCTCAATAGCCAATGAAATAATTCTTAGAGTATCCGAAGATAAATTTAAGGAAGCCTTAAATATAAGCCTGACTATGAATATGGACATAAGGCTCGTATTCAGAATGTGCTTCTAAAAATGTTAGTTTCTAAAAATCTTTGTTTTTCGTCTAATGATGCAGCTAGAATGACAAAAACGCTATATCTTTAGAAGCGCACTCTAAATATGGACATAAATATACATTTATGAATACATAAAATGAAGTAAAATGATTTTATATTACCAAGATTATTAAAAACTTCATCCCACAACTCTTGTATACAAGAGCTCTCGTATACAAGGGCTTCGCTTTTGAACTGGCAACTTTTGATTCCATGGTCTTTGCTCAACGGCATCAATGAGCATCTCATCCATGAGGTTCACTGAATATAAAGTAGATGCATTACTATTCTCTGATGGTGGTGCAACCCCCTACGTACTTTCTCCTACTTGCTTTACTCCTGTTTATATATAAATAAATATATTTACTGATGGCGTATTGAATTTTTCAAAATAACTTTTACATTTTGAACAAACAGTAAAATCTTTGGCAAGCTTGTTATGTTTTTCATTTGGACATCTAGATATGATAAGTTGTCCGTTATTCAGCTTCGAGTTTGTATTAAATTTCCATTAAAATTTCCATTTTTCCGTAAAGATTCTATAATTTGATAAAAGTAATAAGGCTCAATAAATCAAAATAAGTAAAAGGAAGAAGGGCTACGAGCCTAAAATATAAAATGACAAACTGTATAAATAGTTAAAAATAAAATAAACCAAAATAATATAATTAAAAACGTAAATTATAATTTGACAATCAGAAGGTGAACAAAACAACAAACGTTTCGATCCTTGTTGGATCATTTTCAATGTGACTTTCTTCGTCTTTATACACACACACACACACACACACGGTTCGGAGGAGCACATTTGTGTCAACTATAACTGTTTATTTGATTTCAATTTGGAGCGAGTTTTACAGTTAATTTTGCATCCGAATGCGAATTTTATTTAATTTCTTATGTTTTTATCCATGTTATGAATCTATTATGAATTTATTTGTCACATTAATTTATTTGTCACATTGAAAATGATCCAACAAGGATCGAAACGTTTGTTGTTTCGTTCACCTTCTGATTGTCAAATTATAATTTACGTTTTTAATTGTATGACTTATTTTTATTTTATTTTTAACTATTTATACAGTTTGTCATTTTATATTTTAGGCTCGTAGCCCTTCTTCCTTTTACTTATTCTATAATTTGTTTTCTTTCTGGATTTTTCTCGGGTAAAGCAATAAATTTTTTTACATCCGGTTCATTGCGATGTATTCTTAGATGTCGTGCAAATTGTGTTTGCAACTTTGAGTAAAAAATACAATAGTACTGTTTATAAGATTTTGCATTAGACTTTTCTATATACATTAATTTATCGTTGTATATATAATAGATGCATCACCATTAATTTTTGAGGTATCTATCTAAACTTGATGCTGAAGATACAGATTTGTTTACATTTAATTTCTGTTTTTGTGACAACTCATTATCCAATGACTGTGGCAATTCATTATTATCCGATGAATCTTCATTTTCTGATGGTACATATTCTGATTCACTCTCTTTATCATTTTCGTCTACAAATAAAATAGTAATCAGTAGAAAAATAGATAATAAAGAAAAAAAAAAAGATAAAAAGAAGATAGTTAAAAAGAATAGATAGTTTAGAAGAATAGATAGATAGAAGAATAGATAGATTAATGAATTAAACTTTTATGCGCATTTTAAGTATAAGTGAATCCAATTGAATAAAAAAACTTTTTTTATTCAATTATATTCAATTAAATTCAACTGAATTCAATTGAATTGAACAAAATTGCACTTCCTATTCGGAATTTTCAATTGAGCAGTATTTACAATGCACAAAGAAAGCTGATATTAATTTCAGATTGAAAGACACTGAAATGTACTTTATCAATTCGTATAAATAAATAAAAATGCATTCGGATTGAAAAGGATTTATTTTTACGTTCGCAAATGTGTATTTCTAAAAATCTGAATCCATTCCAATTCATGCTATTTTCGTTGACTGGATATCTATCAGATAAATATTTGTTTTAAGTTTTCCTTTACCACAATATTTATATTGATATTAAAAGAGAAACAGCTAATTCTTACAAAATACGCGTATAAAAATAAAAATATATTGTACAGGAGATGTCTAATTTTAATCAATCATTTCTAGAAATAAGTATATAATATCTTGTAAGCCTTTTACGTTTTTATCCTAATATTTTTATAAGCAAAATAATTACAGAAATTATTATATTAAAAAATTATATACTTTTACTTAAAAAATAGTAATGACCTTCATATGACCATTAAAATTGATTCTTTTAAAAATTTGATTTTATCGTTTACAATTGTGTCTGAAACATTTTTCTGTAAAACTAAAAACAGAAAGTTTTTGGAGATAATTGATTAAAATGAAGCTTTCTGTATTTGTAAAATAATGCTTGCAATCGATTATACAGATATTATACAGATTATACAGTATTTAAAACTTTTATGCTTTAGAGCAGTCGAGACCATAAAATTAACATAATAAAATTACGCAATTAAAAAGTAATTCATATCTTTGGAAATTTTTTTTGCTTAATAAAATTTTTCTTTACTTAAGTAAATAATATTTATATACATATGAGTAGCTGTAAAATTATGACACTAAGGACTTAGTTTTTAACTAATCATGTCATTTTTATTTTATGACCATTATTTATTACTAAAGCAGAAAAAAGTTTTTAGAGTAACATAAATCTGTTCAATCGAACTCAACTATTACTTTAGAAAAGATATTCTTTGTTTCAACATATTTTGTAATTTCAACCTACTTTTTAAACATATTTTTTCTTTTCTCACATTAGACAGCTAAGATCTGCGACAAGAGCCATAATAAAAGTTACAAAAATAATAAATAAAACTTAAATTTATATACTAATAGCATCATAAAATAATGTTTTAGCACAGTTATCCAAATTATATTAGGTGTATAACTTTGCTTCCGCCATTTTCCTATAGATGGCTTTAGCGGTAAGTGGTGGTCGAAATAAATAGATCATAGACGTCATACAATAAACTTGGGCATCTGTTAACATAACCCCATAGAAACATTAGTTGATTTGTGTCTGCATCATAAAGTTATTCTCGATTGAAAATGTCAGTTTACGAGCCAAATTCTCGTCATTTGCGGGAGGTTTTAATTTTCTGCTTCAATATGAAGAAATCTGCAACTGAGGCTCATCGAATGCTCTCAAATACTTATGGTGAGACCGCTATTAGTGAAAGAATGTGTCGTGAGTGGTTTCAACGCTTCAAAAACGGTGATTTTGACGTCAAAGACCGGCATAGCGGTGGAAGAGAGAAGGTTTTCGAAGATGCAGAATTGGAGGCATTACTTGATCAAGACTCAAAATCAAAATCAAAAAGAATTGGCACAATCATTGGGAGTGACTCAACCAGCCATTTCAAAACATCTCAAAGCCATGGGAATGATTCAGAAGCAAGGAAATTGGGTGCCGTACGAGTTGAAGCCGAGAGATGTTGAACGGCATTTGTTTGCTTGTGAACAGCTGCTTGAAAAGCAAAGACGGAAGGGATTTCTGCATCGCATTGTGACTGGGGACGAAAAATGGGTTCATTACGATAATCCCAAGCGCAGAAAATCATGGGGAGTTCCCGGCCATGCTTCCACGTCGACGGCCAAACCGAATATTCACGGCTCCAAGGTCATGCTCTGTATTTGATGGGACCAGCTCGGCGTAATGTATTTTGAGCTGTTAAAACCGACTGAAACAATTACAGGCGATCGGTATCGAACGCAATTGATGCATTTGAGCCGAATATTGAAAGACAAACGGCCGCAATACAACGAGAGACATGATAAAGTGATTTTGTAGCATGACAATGCTCGACCCCATGTTGCGAAAGACATACTTGGAAACGTTGAAATGAGAAGTCCTACCCCACCCGCTGTATTCTCCAGACATTGCTCCCTCTGACTATCACTTGTTTTGATCAATGGCACATGGCCTAGCTGACCAGCACTTCCGGTCTTATGAAGAAGTAAAAAATTGGATCGATTCGTAGATCGCCTCAAAAGATGACCAGTTTTTTCGACGCGGGATTCGTACGCTGCCCGAAAGATGGGAGAAAGTAGTGGCCAGCGATGGACAATACTTTGAATCATAAATGTATAACCAGTTTTTTACAATATAGCCTCGAATTTCGAAAAAAAAACGGCGGAAGCAAAGTTATACACCTAATACAATACAAAGATATAGGTTTATTAAGTAAATCTGCAAACAGAAAAATAGAAATTAAAATAAACAAACTCATGTAACGATGCAACAAATGATAAATGATACTTTTGTGCGTGCGTGCGTGCGTGCGTGCGTGCGTGCGTGCGTGCGTGCGTGCGTGCGTGCGATAATTATTTAGAATACGGACTGCACCTCCGATTTTGAATTAGGCTCATTCGACGCATTTTTGTTTGAAATGAAAGAATCTGTAAGAAAAAACGTTGGGTCGATTTGATAGATTTTCTAACCTAAAGAGTTGACAATTTTAACGCTTAATATCTCGATTTATGGGGCTGATCCAACATTTTTTCTTACAGATTTTTTTCGTTTCGAGTAAAAACGCGTCGAATATGGAATAAGCCTAATTTCATCAAAATTGGAGGTGCAGCTAGCCCGTATTCTAAATAATTATTTATATTTTTATTCGTATGTAGAATAACTTATTTAGCTAATTAAATTATATTTCTTACTTACTTCTATTACTATTTATTATTTCCCGAATCTGTGAAAATGAGGATATTTTAGCATAATGCTTAGTGAGCGATGTGAGCGATAAAAATTTACGCTCACATCGCTCACTAAGCATTATATCAAAATTGACGAAAGATGATGAGCTCTCTTAATAAGCAGCTAGTGAGCGCTTGTGTCCAATATATGATACTAGGGTGCTCACTGAGCGTTTAGATAATATGTATCAAATATCAAGAAAGCATTTCATCCAGTATATAGAAACCGCTTACTGAGCGTTCATAAATAGCACTCACTGAGCGCTCACTGAGCGGTTGTAGTACTGAATGCACCTATGGTAGAAACATGTTGAAGTACGTTGAAGTATGCAACGCAAACTTTAACATTGTTCGTTTTGTCTCTTGGGAGCTGCTCGGAGTCGCTGTGAACGAACCTAGCATACTTGAATGCAATCCATTTCCCGCTATAAATGTTTTGAAGCATTCTCTGATTGATCAATTCGTTCGAAAATTCTTTTTTTCTGATTGATCAATATTTGCAGCATTAAATGACTCACATCCTAGTTCGTTTGGAGTGACTCCGAACAACTTCTGAGAGACAAAACGAACAATGTTCTTATATCATGAAGGGGATGGTGGATCCATTCAATAACCAATTCACGAGAAACTTATACGTACAGAAATCACTAGGAGAGTGAAGAAAGGATTAATTAGTCATATTTATAAGTTGTTATAGAATGATTACAAATTGAAAAATAATTAGAGAATGATGAAGTTATGTGTACAATTAAACTGAATTATTCGTACAATAACGGAAAGATATGAATAACAGATTTAGAAAAATTTGATATTACACACAATGCAAACATGACTTTTTTAACTATTTTCTATAATGGAGCATATTTGGAGTATATGTAAAAATAATAATATTAAGAATGTATAACCATTTTTCGCTATAATGCTAAGTACTTCCGATTATCGCTATATTTGGCTTTTGTAAGGCCCTTTAACCGTGATAACATTTGATTTGCACATGTAATAAACATCGTCATAAAATTTCACTAATGCGTACATATCAATTTTTACTATTACAGCTTTTTGTAGCATGAAAATACAGCTTGAGGACTTGAGGTACATGCACACACGTTTTAACAGAAAAGAAACTGGAAGCCAAAAGGAACGGCTAATGTTGTAATGTTCTTTGAATGCGTTCAGCAGAACACAATAGTTTTGCAACCGTTTTATGATTCTCTGCTGAGATTAGACCATTCCTCTTGATCTAAAATAATCATAGTTGTGAAATTGGCCAATCATTGTTGTTCTTCGGAAGAATGGAACGACTATGATTGGTCAATTTTAAAACTACGAATGTTATTAAACCCGATTAAGGATGCCGTGTAATCTAACTCCATTATAAATCAGGATATCGATCATGAAAGTTTTTTTCTAGGATAGAAAGTAAAAAGTGAAAATTTTTACTATTGAAGTTAATGGAGAAATTTTTCACTTTTCACTTTTCATCGTAGGGAAAAAGTTTCATGATCGATACCTTGAACGTCGAAATTTACGGCATACGGCATATGATTATGGTCAGCAAAAAAAAACACTCCTTTAAGTTACATTTATTATTTCCTAAATATTTACAAATTATTATAGGATCGGTCTTGTCACTCATTTTATCTTTGGCGCTAGTCCACGCGACGTTCGCGACGCAGTAAGGATCCGCACACAAAGATGGTCACAACTATTTCCGACTGAGGGTCTGAGCACAAGAATTGTCGTAACACTTACTTAGACTTAAATTGTGACGTAAGTAACGCACAAGCTTTCACGTATGACGTACAACTTATTACGTGTTTTCAAGAGATGGCAATAGATCTTACGTCATATGCTAAAGCTTGTGCGTTACTTACGTCTACAACTTAAGTCTCTAAGTAAGTGTTACGACAATACTTGTGCTCAGACCCTGAGTCGTAATCGTAAGTTGTTGTAGATCAACGCACAATGATTTTACGTATGTCGTAATTTACGTATCCTATTGCATCAGTTGTTTGCATCAACTGACGCAATAGAATATACGTAAATAGAATAAACGACATACGTAAACACATTGTGCGTTGATCTACAACAACTTTTACGACTCAATTGGAAATGGTTGCGACCATCTTTGGACGCGGATCTTAAGGATTACTCGTGATAGACAGCGTTAGCGACGTAAGGGCTATGGCAGAGGACGAGACGTAACTAATCGTAAGCGTGCGACGCACATTCCCGATCAGTCACGACTGCGACAGCTACGTTTTTCTCTGCCTTACCCTACGTCACGCTTGCGTCTAGTTGCGTCTTGTTACGTCTCGTTCTCTGTCATAACACTAACAAGAATCGCGATAGATAGCAAGGTACACCATCGATAGTCGTAGTCGTAGTAGCGAAAGCGTCAGCATGTGCTATAACCCTTATGTATATATTTTTTTCATCTTTCAATGTTTAAACAATAAAGTTTCTTCTAAATGAATCTTGAGTCTAAATCTTATCCCACATAATTATTTCCATTTTCAAAATATATTCAAAAACTCGTTCATTGAAAAAGAATATTTTTAAGAAATATTTTGGCCTAATTACACCGAGCATTTGGTATGCGTACTAAGTATTACATCCGTACCAAATCATTTGATTACTTTAGTCAGAGGCCCTGCTAGTCACATGACATAAATTTATCGAATGGATCTCTGCATGAATAAGGGTCATGACACACAAAAAAAGAGATTTAAGCAGTGAACAAATCACACAGTAGAGTAAAGACCATAACATAAACAGTAATCAATCCAACATATTGATTTCCTTATTGCTTACGTCTTACTGCCTTAAGTTTTTTGTATGCTATGTCCTCAAAGCTGGTGTCCCATGGAGTGGAAAAAGCGAAACCAATCACAATCACAGAAAAGAAAGCAGAGTAATGATTGCAGAGTTATAATTGGTCTCGCTATTTCGTTCTACTGTAGGTTTCTGCTCTATGGGACACCGGCCTAACTGCTTGGAGTGTATATCAATTGCGCACGTTCCATTTGATCCAATCATAATGCTTGGACAGTGGAAAGTCCCTAAGCACCAGTGTGAGTGGCCGTGAGCAATTGCACGGTGCGCAAATGCACCACTCCTAACTGCTCGTATCATATCGTATCTTCCAACAGAAAATCTGGATGAAGCTGAGCTGAATATTGAGAATTGTTTACAGTATTAAATAAAAAGTCATAATAATGTGTGGAAAATCCATTCAGGGTACCTATCATAAAACAAAATCGAAATGGATTCCGATCGAAATTTTATTTTGTTTGTCCCTAAAAAACACAATAGATATCTAGAGAATAATTGAACAATTCCAATCGGAATTCATTCCGACTTTGGCTAGGTCCATTTGGACGCTCACGCGCTTTAAGCAGTTATATTCGTCATTCTGTCTTTATCATTCATTAGATGTAAAATAAAAATAGAAGTGCTAAAAGCGCTGACAACTAAAAGCCTATTCTACAATGACTGTAAGCCATAAAAATTGACCAATCATAATCGAATATTGTCACGTCCGCAACTTTAATTTTGTCCAAGAATAATTTCTAATAAAATCACCAGCAAGACACGAACGCGTCGAGCCGTTGTGGCTATGTTGTAGCTGCTGTGTCCAATGTGGCGCCGAGCGTGTCTGAACACCGGTGACGACTAACTAACGGCGAAGGACAATTGGCGGGAAATCATTAAGTTTGCAAATAAATGCTACTCATTGATTCTGACTGATATGCCATAAGGTTTAATACAAACCTTAAATGATTGTTTAGAACGTACAGATTACAAAAGTAGAGATTGCGTGCGTATGACGGCTCGGATATCGGTATCGCATTGCTAGGTTAAAATAGGAGAAACTAAGAAAATCTACAATATAAGCATTTATCTGACGATGCTAGCAATTACTTAAGGATGTCATCTCATTAGGCACGGATCGGAATAACGGATCGGATTCTGCTAGGGAATTCTAGTGTATTATTGATCCTGCTGTTTCTCCCGATCGAAACGTTAAATTTCCTCTATTCCGGACGGATCGGGCGAGTGTTTCTGTCCGCTCAAATTTTGAAACCATTGTGTTGGAAGAATATCATCATATTTTGTTTTATTCCGACTTGTGTCAGTTTATGTGATGTGCATGTTGTTACGTGTGTTACCAAGACACGTAATAACAAGTCAAAATTCTACCGAGATGAATACCAATAATCAAGGAAAAGGGCCGGTAATAATAATTTTAAATATACATTGTTTATTATATTCATAAATTATTATTATTTATAGATATTTATTATTATCCAGAACATATCATGGGATTATATTTGCATATTAATAGATTATATGGAAATTTTGTTTGTTTACCAAAAAACATGAAATTGACAAATGGTTCGTTCGAGGAGACGCTATTAGCGCTACTTCTGTCGGTACATTCTATTTCTCTTGTTTATTAGACGTAAAACTAGAATAGGATGACACAAACAGTGTTGATAGCGTTCCCAGAACGCACCTAAAATCTACTGAAAAAATCTATGTGAAAAACCATATGGACAAACGCTGAGGTAGCACTTTCTTCATTGGGTGCTTTCCATTTGATGACACAAGTCAACACAAGTATCGTTCTGTCTTTGTTATTCTCTGAATGTCAAGGATAGAACGACGCTTGTGTCATCAAATGGAAAGCACTCTATATTATTTGAACTACATTATCTGAACGTATTATATGGATTTTTCCATAATGTAGTTTTATCATATCATTTTTCCATGTGGTTTTCACTGTATAATTTTCAATATATGAATTTTTTCTTTACAGACATCAAATATTATACAATTCATGTTACATGTATTCATATTTGCAGGCTATAAAATACGATTATTGTGGGTGGATAATGTATGGATCCTATGCGGAGATTCAAGCCCATAACTACTTCAAAAGTTACAATGAATTTATCCATATTCTCGTTGTCGACGAGAAGGGCCGTGCTACAATGAATTTTATTTATTCATACAATGAATTTTATTTTCACAATTAGTTTTCAAATATTAAATAAAATGCCTTGGAAAAAATTTTAAAAAGAATAAATATATTATGGTAATGGGTATATATAGAAGAATTACGTGCAGGCTTCATCCTAAAGCAAATGAAACTGTGAAAAAAATGATATTTCCAGTAATGCGAAGACGATTTCCAGTAATGCGATTTCCAATAATGTTACACGCATTATAAGATATGATGAAATACTGATAATATACGCAAATCAAATGTGCGAGAAGTACAGATCGCAACATCATCATAATATGATACGTGCCAGGTTGCGTCTCCTTGGTCGCTTTCTCTTGGCACTAAAAGACATAAATAAAAATGTAAAGAACTTTGATTTAATCTATTGTCCAAAACTATACGATGATTGTATGCAATTAATATATTGTAGTTGCAAGATATAATAGTGAAGAACGAGCGCTCCCTCAATATCCACCTTATTTACTTTAATTAAATATATTGGAAATTTATTTATTGGAGAGTGTATAAAGAAGGAAGATTCAGAGAAAAAAAATCTAGCTGAAGACTTTTTAAAATTATTAATTGTTGATATCCGACAAATATAAATAAAACGGTGATGGAAACACAATCTGCACAAAAGAGACAATTATAATAAGAAAATTAATCTTCCATCATTGGAAGATATAAAAAAATTATATAAGTATTTAGAAAAAAAGTGAACTGAAGCTTATACGACATTACAACAATCCTTTTCTTATTACGATTGGCTTTCTTTATCAGAAGCTACATTAGTTTCTGTTGGGTTAAAAATTTAGATAGCGCTAGTACTTCTATATAAAATCCTTTATTAACTTAATTGTTATGTCTGAACTCTACCGGGATATCACGTGGATTGTTAAATTAATCGCGCAGCCATTGAAAAAATAAGTAAAAAAGCAGAAGCGGGGAGGAGACGACAGGCTAGCCAATCTTGACCAACGCACAGAGAGTATAACAGAAAACTAAACTTATTGGTCTCGTTTACATGAATATCAAAATAACCTTCTTAATGATAAGTAGCGTAGTGGAACAAATTAAACTATAAAATAATGAATACGCATATCCACAGTTTCTATTGTTTAATAAACGACGTTCAGAAGAAATGGAACGAGTCCTTATTGCAGATTTCCAAAATTACGAAAAAATACATAAAGATATGAACAGTGAGGTTTATTCATCATTATTAGAAAAAAACAGAAAAATTGCTGAAAAATATGTTCGATTTTGTATAAGAGGAAAATTGGGAAATTCTCATTTTATTATCAAGTGATTTATTTGATAGTATTAATTTGATTTTAAAATTTCGGAAAGAAGCTGAAATATCCACAAAAAATCCCTATGTATTTGCATTACCTAGTTATAACAAAGAAAGATATAAGTATCTAAGAGCTTGTGTCTTGTTGCGGAAATTTTCTGAAGAATATAATGCAATTTGAGCTTATACTTTACGTGGTACAGTGGTGCAAAAACATATGGCAACATACTGTATTCAGTTAAATCTTAATGAAATTGATGTATCAGATCTCGCCAAATTTATGAGCCACAGTGACAAAATTCATAAGGATTATTATAGGCAACCATGGACGTTGTAAGTCTCACGATACTTAAAAGTTCAAGGAAATAGTGATTCGGACACAGCAGTAACCATTCAGAAAATGAAGTAGATAAGAACAGCCATGATGACAGAGTAAACTCAAACGAAAATACATGTTCAAGTAATTATATCTTATTCCTATGTTTATAATTTATTCGATTTGCATGTAATTCTACAATATTTAAAAAAAAATAAACAATTCTTTCAGTCACAAATTTACATAATGAATTAAATGATGATGTGAGTCATAAGCAAGGAAGTACTAGTAATGAAAAACGAAAACGGTCTAATAAGTATTCTACATCAATTTATTAAATATGTGAAATATTGCTAGATATGTTTAATTTTTCAAAGAAATTTTAAAATACATCGCTGCTTCTCATTTCGTCGAAATTGTGTACAAATTATTCTAAAAAATTTTAAGATAAAATTGTTTAGGTTTCACATTTATATGATTTAATTTTTTAGTATAACATTTATGATTTAACGATATTTTTTAAAAATTTATTTTTAGTATTTTTTAAAATTTGTAATATAATATTTAAAGGCTCTTTATTTCTTTTGTTTAATTCATAAAGAATATCCTATAGAAAGTTGCTGAAACTAATCTAAAACAGATGTAATTTTTAAATACATCTAAAAAGCAGAATAAATAAAATATATGCTATTAACGGAATACATCTACAATAGTAATTTGAATATAAAGATAATAAGAGTTATTTTTATTATTTATTATTTAATTAATAAATTTTATAAAAAATATCAAGTATGCTAATCTTCATATTTCCGAAGTGTGCACTAGCAGATAGACATCTCATGAGATTTTAGATAAAGATTCTTTTTAGTTTTTAAATGCGCGATTCGATTTTGTTTACATTTGGATAATGTACTTCGAAAATGTTATTAAGATAAGCAATATTTGTCATTTTTTATAAACATTTATTAAATAATATCTACAACTGTTGTGTAGTGTTTGTGTAAATAAAATTGACAAATATTTTTTATTAAGGAGGGAATACAATCAACTGTCGATTTTGATAAGATGTTAATATGTTATTCCATGGACAAAAATAAATATGTATTATAAATATGTATTATACATTTTCAATTGAGTTGAACATTAAAGAAGTAAAAACCTCCTTTAAAAAATCGTTTTTTTTTTTCTTTCAAAGTGAATATCATCGAAACTATGCATAGGAGAAAAAATTGTCCAGAATAAAAACTAAATAGCTTCAAAATTATTTTAGAATTGTAATTAAAAATTTTTTTAGAAATAAATAATTAAGATTTAATATTTAATATTAAGTTAAATAATTTTTATTTGTATAAATAGATAAAAAATTTTTTTATTATAATTCTAAAGTACTATTGAAGCCATTCAATTTTAATTCTGGAACATTTTTTTATTTCTTAGATTCGACAATATTCTCACTCTGAAAGAAAAAAAAAACCGATTTTTTAAAAAGAGGTTTTCGCTCCTTTAATGTGCGATTCAGCTGATATAAAAAAATACGTATCTTATTTTTGTCCATAGAATAACATACTAAAAGTTTATCAAAATCAGAGGGGTACAGTTGGTTGTGATCCCTTGTAAGTTATTTTCTTGTGTTTCCTCTGTGTTTAAAAAATTAAAAATGACAACTGAATAGCTTCAACAACTTCTTAGGGCAAAACCTATTATATCAATAATTTACTACTTTTATGTGTATTTTATAAACATCATTTTAATAATATTCTATTTTCTTTTTACTAGTATCTCCTTATGGGAAAACAAAAAGGACACGCTGGTCTCAAAAAGAAAAAGAAGCAGCATTTCATGCATTTGTTACACATATGGAAAACTTTATATTGCCGTCTTTAAAAGAAATAGAAGATGTAAAGAAAAAATATAAAGCTTTTGCGACACGTATATCGCCGCAAATAAATAGTTGGCTTAATAACCAACAAAAAGCTATACACAAAAGTGAAGTATTATGTTAAATTATTATGTTAAAAATGTATACTGGGACGTTTTGATTGGTTTATTCGCGATGACGCGTAACGCGCTCATTGGAAACGCACCTTTAGGCTAGCGTCCCATGAACGGAAATTCAGAGCGGAATGGAATAGCGTATCAATCACAACTCTGCAATCATTACTCGGCTTTTCTTTCTGTGATTGTGCTTGGTCTCGCTGTTTGGTTCCACTGTTGATTCTTTTTTAAATTAAATATATTTTTTATTTAAAAAAACTACACATTTATGATTTTTATAAAATCTTTAGCGAATTTTTTCGCATTATTTTGTAGAGTAATCACGATGAAATTTTTTTAGAGACCATTGGTGTATTCATGATATAAAGACAAGAGTATGCTCATCTCGTATGGTAAACCACTGCACAGCAATTCGGAATAGTGGGGATGTTACCAAACGTACGTCATCATCGACTGAGCAAGTTCGACTCCGTGAAATATGGCTATCTACATGATATAAAGACAAGGGTATGCTCGTCCGGTGGTAGACCACTGCGCAACAAGCATACGTCACATTCGGCCAACTTCGGTTATTTTCAAAGCGGCTCGTGTTCATTTCACTCCGTGAAATATGGCCGTTATACATTGTATGGATAATCTACCTACATCCGGCTAGCATCAGTGTATTGTGTTTATACCTACTACTAAAAAATAAATTATTGCATTTAATTCCTATAATAAATGCATATAAAGTAAACTTATAAATAACTTGTAAAGAAACCTTCCCTATATTTACCTTGAAAGGAAGGCATGCTTAAAATAATATGAATTTAACGCGTAACGATGACGTATGCTTGTTAATAATTCTGATTGGCTGCTCGGCATCAATGGGCGTAAACGTGCGCACGAGTATACTATACCCTTGTCTTTATACCATTGGTGTATTATTTTGGATCATCCAGTCAGACGTTTAGATCTAGAAGAATACACCAATAGCAGCAGACGCTCACTCAATTGTTTAAGCTTCTGACGCCCATTGGCTGCGTTCAGCAGAGTGATGATCAGTGAGCATTCAGTGGCTGCGTTCAACAGGCTCAACAGTGTTGAGGGAGCGCTTGCTACTATTGATGTATTCTTGTAGATCTAAAATTTTGATTGGATGATCTAAAAGACATAACTCCAATAACAGCAAGCGCTCAACTGTTGAGTTCACTGAATGCGCCCAGTGATTAGGTGCATTCAGTATTATGACTGCTCACTGAGCGCTTAGTGAGCTCTTGTTCCTGTTTGGTCTAGATTTTTAGATCTAACAGAATGCCAATCAGATGCAAAATGAGCATTCAGTGAGCGGTTGTAGTACTGAATGTATCCATTTTTTAATATAGTTGATTCCTACATTAGATTCAGTGAAGAACTAAAGATAATTACATTAAAGAACCAATTATATTAAAGAATCTTTAAACTCTCACTGATCAGTTTTCTCTGTTGAATGCAGCTATTAATGTAATAGTAAGTAGTGCATAGTATGTCAATGGCTGTTTTCAAATAAAGTACATAGACAACACAGTGGTTCAGTTTTCACCAAGTCCTTAATTCGGAAGGGTTTCGATAGCGCATATCGTTAATTTAAAATAAAATATTCTCATTGATAAAGCAGTGAAAAGTTACTAGGAACTAGCCTATGTGAGTGGACGTGTTATCGCAAGGTGCGCTAACAGGATTCTCCCCTCAATTCGGTTTCACTTCGATGCAGTGTACCGTTTGACTTTATGCAGTGCAATATTTAAATACAACGTAAATGTAATTATAATTATCTATAGAGATAAGAAAAGTAGAATGTGTAATTATAATTCTCTAAAAAAAAGATAAAAGTTATGAGAAATCCAATTAGTTCTACATTAAAGAAAAAATACGAGCTGTCATATGATCTTTCATCACCTATTCGTACTTTCATCTTTTACCACATTTTCTTTTTTATTAATATACAGTAGATATATAAGCAATTATATAGATTTCAAGTCTATTCTACAATGTGCTTTTTGTTTTCTGTTTCTTGCTTTTTACCTCCTGTTTTTTCCTCCTTTGCGACCGTTTTATCGATTAATTGTATTTTTTGCTACGTGTTTCTTCCAAAGTTTATTAATTTTTATCTCAGACAATAGAAAACAAAAAACTAGTTAAGAAACAAGATGTAAAAAATAGCAAAAAACAATAAACAGGAAATGAAAAGCACATTGTAGAATAGGCTTTAGTCTTGGCTAAGTTATATATATTTAAAAATTCGTACTACAAATATGTATAATTATATCTAAGCTCAGAGATATACAAGCATTAAACTTTGAGATTTGTATTTTATATGAACATATGCTCATTTGTACCCTCTTATACTCTTAAAGATATAATAAACAAAAAATATAAACTCTAAGAACAAATAATTGTATAAGATTGAACGGCTTTTGTTTCAAAATCGTTAATCCTTATTATGAGCATGTTATAGATTTTAAAGTAAAAGGGATTATATTCTCCTCTATTGAATAATCTATGGAATAAAACTTAGACAATTTGATTAAACGCACTCAATACGCAGTGTACATTTCATAGTTAAATCTTTGATACACTTTATCGTTAGATAAAAAAGTATTTTACGATTTGAAATATTTACATTTTACTTTTACACTCAGATAAATCATTGTAAAAATCAATGTAAAAATAAATTCACAGATATTTACGCTCTAAAAACGTGCGCGTTTTATCTCGGTAGTCTAAAGGCTTAGGACGCTCGCACGGAATGCAAGAGATCCGGGTTCGACTCCCGGGCGAGGCAATATTTTTCGCAATAAGTTTATTACAGCTTTTTAAGATTAATTTGGGAAATTTGGGGGGATTATTAATATTTCAGATTTATTGCGTTGAAAGTCTAACAACCATATCGGCATGCAATTATTATTTCTGAAATTAATTCATTTATATGAATATATATAATAGTTCAACATCTTAACATTCAGACAGTAGTGGAGCTTCGTATTTAAAGTAATATATTTAACATAAACAGTCTTGTTTCCAATCTTATTGTTTATAACATATAAAATGTCTTACAACAATAAAAATTACATGTTTCGGCTTTTTGATCGAGCCATCTTCAGATTTATTAAAATCGTAGTCGTAACTCGTAGTAAAGTGAAACGATAAATCAAGTAAAAATAAAAATAAAGGCAAGTTAACCATCTCCGATAGATTGTACATTGGCTGACGGAAATTGTTCCCAATCAGCTGCTCGACTGAATGTTAAAATTACTATAAATCTATGAGTAATATAAAAAGAAAATTAAGAGCAATATAGATTATTTATTATAAACATCAATCAAAATAAAACTCACCGGAGAAGTCACAAAGTGCTGATCTGGTGATGCAAAGATTAGAATGAAGCACTTTGTCACGGTTTGGCGATTCTCTCCCGTTTATTGTCGTTACGTTGATGATATTTGTACTGCGGTTCCGGTTACGAAGATAGAACATATGTTAGAGTGTTTTATCTTTTTCCATCCAAGATTACAACATACAATAGAAATCAGAGGTAATACTTTGAATTTTTAAATATTACAATCATAAAGAAGGGTGATTCGTTTGAGTTTGATTGATTCATAAACAAAATTATTCTGGTAGATACTTCAATTATTTTTCTAACCACTCGACATCACAAAAAAGAGGCACTATTATTGGATTAGTGGACAGAGTTTTGATGCTGTCGGAAGATAAATACCACATAAATAATCTAATATCTGTAATAAGTATTTTATTAGAGAACGACTATCCACTAGATTTTATTTTTGGTTCGATTAATGATAGAATTCAATACCATTAAAAGAAGAAAGAAATATGCACACAAGAATCATCTAATATTGATAACTCAATAGAACGATTTGGTTTTACGGTACCATTCACATCATCAATCACGGAGAAATTCAATAGATTTAATAGTAAGGACACAAAAGTTTCTTTTTATAGCACAAATAAATTAAAAAAAATTTATTAAAGCGCAAAAAGATCCGTGCCCAAAATCCAATAAAAATAATGTAGTATATAAAACTGTAGAGATTGCGATGCGTCGATGTGGGTCAAACAGAAAGACAACTTAAGACAAGAATTGCGGAACACCGTAATCACATTAATTGGAAAACTTCCAATCTTTCAGTAACAACCGAGCATAGATTACAATTCAAACATGATTTTGATTGGGATAACATTCTAATTATGGATGAAGAGTCGTGTTACGGTAAACGGATAATTTCTGAAATGATTAATACAAAAAACAGGACAATAGTTTAAATCTACAGACTGATACCATAGATCTTCATAAATCGTATTTATCAATTATAAACAGTATACGACTTTGCATCACTGGGTTATTGTTTCAATTTTGCGAGCCTTTGTTTAATCGCTAATCTTTTGTAACGTTGACATGTGTTAATTCGGCCATCTCGTTTGTTAATTATGCGATTGACTCTTTTTAAGAATGTTATTGACCATCACTGGACACATATTTATAACATTTTTATACTTTATTATGACTTCTCCGGTGAGTTTTATTTTGATTGACGTTTATAATAAAAAGTCTGGATTGTTTTTAATTTTCTTTTCATATTACTCATAGATTCATGGTAATTTTAACATTCAGTCGAGCAGCTGATTGGGAACAATTTCCACGGTCAACGTACAATCTATCAGAGATGGTTAACTTACTTATCTTTATTTTCATTTTTACTTGATCTATCTGTTCGAGAGCGAGTCAGAGCGAGAGACTCTGAGTAATACGGCGATTTTCTCGGCGGCTTTAAAGGAATCTTCCTTTGGTTTTACTAAGCGGTTTTCCAAGGCGGTTTCACTAAGCGGTTTTCCAAGGCGGTTTTCGACACGATACAACTATGAGACTCTGAGCACTAAGAGAGAGATTGATGCTCGATTTAGCCTTTTATCTTCTTTGAAGAACAAAGGCTTCCTTTTACAGTCGCCTATGAAATTCTCGCAAAATTGAAAGTTTTGAGGTGACCCTCTGTTTTGGGCCGCGATTGGCAATTTCGAGCGCAACCGCCGAGCGGCACGCAATTGCCATGCGCGCCCATTAAATCTGGATTCCTGATTGGGATTAACGCATATTACGCGTTTTGCGTCACGCGATCGCGCGTGCGCTGCGACGGATTCGAGTTGGTTCGCCGTTATAGCAGTTGAGATCTGCGTACGTGCGACGTGCGGCTTAGCTTATTGTTTTTCGACTAGGAGATGTTTTGGAAACTTCTAAGGACGCTTGGGATCCTTCTAGAAGCTTTCGATCCGCACGTCGCACGAACGCTAAACATGTAAAAACTGTACACTATCGTTTCACTTTACTGCGAGTTACGACTGCGATTTTAATAAATCTGAAGATGACTCGATCAAAAAGCCGAAACATGTAATTTTTATTGTTGTAAGACATTTTATATGTTACACCATCAAGTAATTTTTAGAATAATGATATCGAGAATAAGTATTAGAAAATTGACATGTATTTATTTAAGTTTTATTGTTTTTGACTTTTATATGCCCTTTACTTAATTTTATTTTTACCTTATATTTAATTATGAATATCTCATTTTAATCAACACTAAAAGCTTTTAAGTCTTTAGCTTAAGATTACTCCTAAGAGAGTAAAAGGACATACTTCATTTTAATTATAAAACTTTTCCAACACGTATCATTGTTATGATAAAATGTGTAAAATTGACCTTAATTCTTTATAACTGTAAATTTCTTAAAATTTTGACATGGAGCAATTTGGAAATGAAATGTATATAATATTTAGCGTATAAAAAATTGTAGGAAATCGCTTATGTCGTTCCAATGTTCGAAAAATTTTTTATCGAACAATATCAATAAGTAGCTGTGTAATTAATATGACATATAATAGATTTAACGTAATTTTATCACATTAATTATATAATTATTAAGGCTCCCCGAGTAGCCTTATCGTGACGTCATAAGCGATAAATGTGATACGTTGAAGTATTCTACATGTTATTTGTAAATAAAGAGAATCTATAAACGGAACAAAATAATGAGATCGCTTTAAAACATTTGTAAAAATTAGCCAAAGCTATCCTTACTCTCCTCTATCTTGACAGTCGTAAAAAAAAATGTAAAGTGAAAATAGGCTACGCATGTGCATTTAAATAAATTTTGGTAAACGCACTTCATGTTTCTTTTACTACTATTTAATGACTGTTAGAAAAGGTAAGGATGACTTCTTTAAAAGTGTTTTAAAGCAATTTCGTTATTTTTAATCTACATCTCTTTATTTACAAATGGCTCGGAAGAAATTTTAACATATCAATACAATACAAAATAAGACTAATGACAATAAATCTAATTACATAAAGGAAAATAACATAATCGGTCGAAACGGATCTTAATGCTTAAATTATTCGCTTTTTAAAAATTATTTTAGGATTCCATTAACATCTGATTATTATTCTTATAAAACTTGCTTCTACCAAATATAGGAATTTCTCTTAATTCGATTTAATGTGACATTCCTTGCTTACTGTAATATCATGATCCAATATGGACCCGGAGATTACTTAGAAGCTTAATTTTATTATTTTAAAGATATTTTAGGTATACTTTTCATTTTTAACATAACAGAGGGGACGTTTTGATTGGTTTACTCGTGATGATGCGACGTGTAATGCGCCCATTGGAAACGCACCTGTAGATATACACATAACCTCTTTCTTTCACGACGTGTGATGCGTTTAGTGAAAACGTATCTTGAGGATGCGTTCAGACCTGAAAGCGTCAAAAAGTGAATAAGCCCAGATCCTCATATAGACAACAGCGCTTTGACATCAAACGCTGATTGGTAAAAAACAGATAAAGGGGGTAAAATTTATTTTCATCATTCGTTTTTCACCAATCGTTTGGTGTCTGTACAGTATCGGGAACTCAATACGCGCGCGATTCGAGTCTCACCTTCCCCCCTCGAGCGAAGGCCCTCTGTTCCCGGGCTTCACTGCTGTGAGCCCCGTAGTAATTGCGATTTTCTTCTAGCGCCGCGCACATGGTGAGTGAGACTAGCTCGCGCCGCGAACGCTTTCGGACGGTATTCGGAGACGATCGAAATCGCACTCAAGTTGTACCCGCGATCGCGCACCGTTTCGTCAAATTTTGCCGACAAACAGTGTAGTGAAAGCAGGCAATAAAGGAATCAGTTTATCAAAAAGAACTGTGGAACTTCCGCGTTGAATTTCCTGGACCATTCCTGAGTTCCTTGTGTGATTCGGAACAGTGTCAAAGCACTGTTGTGTGTATAAGAATCCGGGCTAAACCAATCAGCGAGGCAGTATGGAAAATGACATAAAAAATATTTTTATGCCAATGCCTGTATTGCCTTGCTGATTAGTTTGCTCGCTGTTTGAAGCTTCTAGTCATACGTTTTCTGAACATTTAGGTCTCATTTCCATTGAGATGACTTCCAGTGCAAAATACATTTTGTTGCATCTCATTGAAGTTCAACTGAACGAACAATGAGTAGCAAATGTCACCGTAGTTGAGAAAATCCGTAATATTCATAAAAAAAACGTGAAAATTTCTTCATCATATATTTAAAAAATATTTCAAAGATGGCATCGAATGAGATACGAAAAAAAATTTTTTTTGTAATTGCTTCTCTGTAAATACAGCGAAAACAATTATGAAAAATTTGCATCACGTAACATTTTTGATGCTGCACATGAAAAGGTACTTTAAGTCCTAAATTGATATAAAGGTACAATTTCACGAGCTGCTCCAATCGGCCGTTTCAGCGACAAAAAGAATCACGTGGTCAAAATTGACGAATATCACGCGTCAATATTTATCACATAATCGTTTTTATCGCTAAAACGGCCGGTTGGAGCAACTCGTGAAAATTTACTTTAAAGGCTAATGTCCACGATGCTAGAACTCGGTCTGAGTTCTCAGATCGAGAAATGTAGCCAATCAACATACAGTTTTTACGGAAAACTGGCAAGTTGATTGGCTACACATTTCTCAATCTGAGAATTCGAACCGAGTTCTAGCATCATGGACATTAGGCCTAAGGCCTGTTCTTTTTCTCTATATTGTCTGAACTGGTGCTTATACTTACGGTGTGTTCTATTTTACACATAATGTGCAAGATGGTATCATCACAGTATAAGGATCATACCTCGTTTTCGAGTTAGACGCACAGATTTGCTTGCGCATCCTAAGCAGCCATAACTTTGGGTAGCCAATCCTGTTCAAAGTAAAGTGGCTACTGTATCTCCGTTATTTATTTCCTTCTCCTTTACGTATTCATATATAATTTACATCTATAATAATATTATAATTAAAAGGACACAATAACTAATACTAATTATTTATTGTAACTACAAATTTGTAATAATTACAAAAATTTACTAATGCCGATAGTTTCTAATACTATTGATACGGTACTCCCGATTTAATGGCGAAGCCAATAGGGTCTCTAGCGCAGCCTGAAGACGCGTCTGAAAAAGAAGTGTCGATACTGTTTGATCCTACTATATGATCCTTATACTGTGTGTATCATATTATCCTTTTTGTTCATAGAACATTAATTCACAGAACATTAGAACATTAGAAAGATAAAATGACTGCATTCAACAGGGAAAACTAATAAGTGCAGTCAGTACCATGATGGTATTAGAAAGATGACCCTTTGTGCAATGGCGGAAGTACTGGAACATGATAAGGTGCTTTCCTTAGCTGTTTTCCAGCTAGGACACAGAACATTACATTGTGTTTCACTGTATAAGATACTTGTTGGAACACAGTTTAGTTTCACAATGTAACACTACTAGAATGCATTGTAATCTGCCATTTTTATTCTTATGATTATTTAGCGTATCAATAATAGATTTATGATTTTTATTAAGACGTAAGTTATAAATCTTTTTCTACTTCTAGAAATTAGAAAAATCTGAAGAGTTGAACCGAAATAAAAGTTAATCTATGTTGATAGAAACGGGCCTAAGTGTGGCATCTTTCCCCCAATTGCCTTACTAAAATAAGATCAGTTATAGGTTAAAGATCTCACATTTTATTCAATTATCCACTGATTCAGATTTAGGGAATTTTTTGTACATTTTCATGAAATTATATGTATATATTCGATGTTTTTTTATTTAAATAAAATCAAAGATTTGATGATCATGTCTTTAAAAACAGAAATTTAACATTAAAGTTGGTATGTATTAAAGGATTAATACGTTTGTCATATCGATGAAATATTGCGATATAAATCTGTGCCAGATATAAAATTGAAAATTTAATTTTTTATTATCTTATGATACTTTGCACATGTCTATAACTAGTTAAATAATATTCTCTCTTCTCTAGTTTTGCATTAAATCTAAGTAATGTATATGAAATTATAACTGCATATTTTAAATTTCGCGTATCTTTTCTATCATGACTTTTTTTTAATCATGCCATTTTATTTTTTCAATAACAAACACCACTTTAGCTATTAATATCTGCTTTTAGTGTCGCATGTGACCTTTTTGTTAGTCAAATTCTTTTTACATGTAATAAAAACATGTCGAATGCATGAGTAAACTTTTATTAAAGTGAGTATATTTTCATAAAAATCTAAAACATATGATTTATATTAAATATTTACAAAACTTTTTAGACTGAATCAATTCTAATGTTATGATATATTCTAATGTTCAAGAAGAAAGGAATGCAATTTCAATACAATATTAATGCCAAAAAATGGATAAAAATAATTATTTTTTAAAAATATTTACTATATTTTTATATTATTTATAATATTAAAAATATTAGTAAATAAAATATAAGTCATTATATAATTTATGAAACGTTATATAAAGCATTTTTTTATATTTTGAATAATTTTTGAGATATTTACAATATTTAAAAAAATCGATTATTTTCAAAAATTAATTCCATTACACTCCTTATATGAAAAAATATCTGCTTTTTAACAATTTTTATTTACTGTCGTCAAAATCGTCAATTTATGTAGTGTCGTCAAGCTTCACAATGTCGCCAAAATAATCGTTACACATATACTGTTACTTTAACGGCCATCGAAATATACGATTGATCTATAAAAACTTTGACGACTTTGTCGTCAAAGTAGACACATGTCGTCAAAGTAATCAATGCTTGCCAAAAATCGTCGTCAAAATAGCCGATTGATATATATATATATATAAAGGGTGTCTCAAAATGACCTGACATTTTAATGTATTAATAAAACATATTATTTATTTGAAAAGTACACATGTTTTTAGTTTAATATAAAGTACAAACATGGAGGTTATATGTGGAACACAATATCCGATAAATGGCCGCCTCGACTCTGTTTGCAAACGTTCATTCTTTTGACAAAATTTTCAATGACATTTTGGCATAATTGCGGACTAATTTCATTAATGGTAGTCTAATTTCTTCCTTCAACTCCGGAATGGTCTGTGGATCATTGGTATGGATACACTTTTCCTTTCAGAAAACCCCAAAGAAAGAAGTCCAATGGCGTCAAATCGCACGATCTTGGTGACCAATTCACATCGCCGCGGCGCGAAATAACACGACCATGAAACTTCGTCTGCAATAACTGCATTGTTTCGTCCGCATGCTCGATCGTGTAATTCTCCATGACTAACCTCAATACTTCCTGATGCCAGTTGTTAAAGGTTAGTACGTTACGTTCGCTGCAAAAAAATGGCGCGCAATTTAAAATGTCAGATCATTTTGAGACACCCTTTATATACACACACATACATATATATATGTATATGTACAGGGTGTCTGGAAATAATCGCTAAATATTTCATGGGCAGATAGAGAGGACTAAACTGAGTCGAAAAGTTCTCTGCCATTTTGCAATTTTCGCAATAGTTAACAAGATATTAATTACTAAAAATTGCCAAATATTGGTCTCGAATATTTTTTTACTCAAATACTATCAACTTTATAAAAAAGCTGCAAGAGACAAAAATTATTTATTTTCTTCTCATAAAGTTCTAAGAATTTTTTCAGAATTTTTTATCAACTTTGTAATACTGCATTTTCTTTTTTTTATCAACATGAGAAAATATGGTATTAAAAAATTCTGAAAAAATTTCTAGAACTTTATGAGAAGAAAATAAATGATTTTTGTCTCTTGCAGTTTTTTTGTAAAGTTGATAGAGTTTGAGTAAAACCCCCTCGTGAGTTGCCACCTTGTCGTGGTGAGGGAGTTTCCCCATGAGTCGCTTCGCGGCTCGTGGGGGTCTAAGAGCAACCTGTACGGACTCCTCCGTGACAGGAGGAGTTTGTACGCCGGATCCGGCACCAAGGGGGTCTCTCTCTCTCCTCGAGGGGAGGGAAGGACTCCTGGGCGGTCTCGTCCTTCTTTAAGGACGGGTTTTCAATGTGCCGGTAGGAGTTGGCGGCCCTGATTTTAATCGCCCGGTGGCACCGTGAGGGGGAATTTCTGTTCTCTGCCCGTGCGGGTGTGGGCATTGACCACTGCGCTCGGGCTTCCATGGGGCCCTCCCCTCCCCCCCTGGGAGTAGAGTGGTTCCCTCGGGAGCGCGGAATGTGTCGAGCGAATGCTCCCTCAAGGCAGGTCGGCCCGTATGCTGGATGCTCCTGGCTGCGGGCTGGCCCATGCCACTGGGGAAGGGGGATCCCCGAGAGCTTCGGCTTATTGCAGTGGAGGCTTCTCCCGCCTCGGAAGATGCGGACTTTGTCCGTAAGGGAGAACGGGGCGCGCGGACTTCTTAGTCCCTGTCGCGGGCCTCTCGTCTCTCGCGGAGTAGGGAGGCCGCACGGCCGGTCGGACATATTCCGAGGCTGGGGCCGGGGGGGGCGCCGAGAAGTAGTAGCCCGGTGTCTCCACGACGGCGTCCCTTCCGAAGCGGGACACCGGGCGGCTGAATTCATCGCTGGCCGCCGCGGCGGTTAGGGTCCGGAAGGGGCGCCGCTTCCGTGACCTGATCTGTCCGCGGGCCCTCCCGGGTGGCGCCACCCGCAGCGGTGCCCTCGTAGTCGGAGGCGAGGGATCTTCGAAATTCATGAGTGGACTTGCACCACATCCGCTCACGAAGAGTAAGGGGCTGGAGGCCAATATCCCCGATGATACATTCCGGGGACCCGAGCCATATGCTAACTCCCCGGGGGAACTTGGGGCCCCCTCTTCTGGACAGATTTCGGGGGAGGGGTGAGGGTACACCCTGGCTGACGGTGCCTGCGGCGAGTGGAAAAAATAAAAATGAACACAATCTCTTCTTCCAAATAAACCAATGAGGATGATAGACGCCTATCAAAACAGGGCGATGGGATGAGCCGACTGGAGGAGCCGCATAGGCAGCGCCTAGGCTCGGCATGCAGCAAGGCTGGGACGAGTGCCAGCTCCGCTAGCGCGGCCTTAGATGTCGAGCTCTCGGTGTCGAGCTGGCGATTCCCAGGGCGGAGTCGACCGTCTCCATGGAGTCGGTTACTACCAGCGATGGGAGAGAGGGGAGGAAGAAGACGGCCTCCCCCGGTGCTGTCCTCCTCTTCCGAGTCGAATAAGGAAGGTGAAAAAAGGCCGCGGGGTAGACTGGCCTTAAATCCGGAAAACGTCGGCAAGTTCACCGCCGAAGCTAGGGAAAAGAGGGCGGAGAAAGCCAGAGCTCAGTTACGAAAGGACTATAGGATCATTTGTGACTCTATAGTGAAGGCATCGTCGAACTCCGCCAGGAAGGCCAACCTGAAGGCTCAGGAAATGGCGGAGGAATACGACGAGCAGCTGGTTGGAGCGGTTGCGGCGGTGGCCACCCGTGAACTGGGCGTTCTCGCGAAGTCCGTTGAGCGGTCGAAGAACATCCGTGGGGACATCGTCCGATCTGTGGACAGCCTACAGCAAGATCACTGGGGCCCTGGAGGTCCATCGTCCATAGGGCGGAGGAAAGCGGTCGCTGGGGTGTTCCGAAACGCAAGGAGCGCCCTTAAGGCGGCTATAAGAAAGGCGAAGGCCGGCGCCTGGGAGTTCGTCTCCTTCTTGGACAGGGATTCGTGGAGGAAGCCCTACAAGATCGTGACGAAGAAGCCCCCCCTGATACAGAAACCCTGGACGCTCAGTTCCTGGAGGATATGGTGGCCGCCCTCTTTCCCATCAGAAAGAGATACACCGGAGAGGGCTGGCCGCTCCCCCGTTGGGATGGATGGAGGAACTGAGCGTCACCGGGGAGGAGATGGCGAAGGCCTTCGCCCGCCTGAGGGGCCTCTACACGAGCTGTCTCAGAGAGGGAAGCTTTCCCAGGTCGTGGAAGAGGCCCGACTTGTCCTTCTACGCAAGGAGGGCAAGCTGGCGGAGAGTCCCTCCGCGTATAAGCCAATATGCCTGCTGGACGATGCGGGCAAATTGCTGGAGCGTATCATCGCTGCCCGCATCGTCCGGCACCTGTCCCGGGATGGTCCTGACCTGTCAATACGGCTTCCGAGAGGGGTTATCCACGGCCCCCTCGCGGGCTGCCACCTTGTCGTGGTGAGGGGGCTCCCCCACGGGTCGCTTGCGGCACGTGGGGGTCTAAGAGCAGCCTGTACGGACTCCTTCCCGACGGGAGGAGTCTGTACACCGGGTCCGGCACCCCAAGGGGGTCTCTCTCTCCTCGAGGGAGGGACCCCTGGGGGTCTCGTCCTTTCTAGGACGGTCCCCAATGTGCCGGTAGGGGTTGGCGGCCCTGACTTCAATCGCCCGGTGGCACGGCACCGTTAGGGGGAGTTTCTACTCCCTGCCCGTGCGGGTGTGGGCTTCGACCCCCACCGCGCTCGGGATCCCGTGGTGCCCTCCCCTCCCCTCGTTACTGGGGGTTGGGGTGGTCCCCTCGGGTCCCGGGCGCGGAACGTGTCGAGCGGGTGCTCCCGCAAGGCGGGTCGGCCCGTATGCCGGGTGCTCCTGGCTGCGGGCTGGCTCATGCCACTAGGGGGATGGGGTTCCCGAGAGCTTCGGCTTATTGCACCGGGGGCCTCTCCCGCCTCGAGAGGTGCGGACTCTGTCCGTAGGGGAGGACGGGGCCGCGCGGACTTCGGTCCGTCGCGGAACCACCCGTCTCTCCTGAAGGAGGGGGTCGTGCGGCCGCTCGGACGTATTCCGAGGCAGGGCGTGCGATCCCCGCCCCCTCCGGGCCGCTCGGACGTATTCCGAGGTCGGGGCCGGGGGAGGCGTCGAGTATTTGTGCCCGGTGTCTCCGCGACGGCGTCCCTTCCGAAGCGAGACACCGGGCGGCGCATACACGCTGGTCGCCACGGCGGCTAGGGTCCGGAAGGGGCGCCGCTTCCGTGACCTGAACCGTCCGTGGGGCCGCCCCGGGTGGCGCCACCCGCAGCGGTGCCCTCGAAGTCGGAGGCGAGGGACCCCCGAAACTCGTGAGTGGACTTGCCTTAAGTCCGCTCACGGGAAGTAAGGGGCCGGAGGCCAGTGTCCCCGATGACACATTCCGGGGACCCGAGCCATATGCCAGCTCCCCGGGGGAACTTGGGGCCCCCTCCTCTGGAGTTCCGGGGGAGGGGTGAGGGTACACCCTGGCTGGCGGAGCCGCTGCGGGCCGTGGGCATATTTCCAATGTCTTCATCATCTTATAATTTAATAAAAAACAACGTGGAGGAAACACGCTCTACTAAGAGCGTCGAGACGGAGGGTCGCTCAGACCTGAGCGAGAACCCTCGCAGGTCGCGTCCCGGCCCTGCGAGTAGCAAGGTCGGGGCGCGCGTGGAGGCGGCCACCTCTGAGGGCGCCCTTTCGAGAGTCGGTTCTACGGCCTCGTTGGGGTCCCTCGGAGGAGAGAGCCGTAAGAGGGTGGCCGAATTCATGGTCTCCTCCTCTGATTCCGAGGGGGAGTCCTCGAAAAGGTCCAGGGGAAGACCGGCTCTTAATCCTGAGCATGCCGGGAAATTTACGGCGGAGGCTAGAGCCAGGAAGGCGGACAAGGCCAAGGCCCGCAAATTGAAAGAGGATCACCGGGCCATCGTGGATCCGGAGATCGAGCCGTCCTCCACATCGGTCAGGAGGGCCAATAAGAAGGCCGTCGAGCTCGCCCTCGAGTTCGACGAGCAGCCGATTTGCGCAGTCGCCGCGGTCGCAACGCGCGAACTGGCGACCATTGCCAAATCGGTCGAGAGGTCAAAGAATATCAGGGGCGATATTGTGAGGGACATGTGGACGGCATACACAAAGCTGTCCGCAGCCCTCACGTCGGTCCTTGCGAGGACGAGCGATGACCAAGAGCTGGTGCTTCTCCGCTCCAGGGTTGCGGTCATGGAGCGCGACAGAGGGAAGTCTGCTTCCCGCGGTACGTCCGGAAAGGACAGAGCGCCGGGACTGGAGGGGGACTCGACCATGGAGTGGTCGGGTCTCGACAGTTCGACTGGCGCCCGTAGCCCTATAAGGACACGGAGTAGGACTGCTACCGCGGAGGGGGGGGAGCCGCGGCCCCCCGTGACGGTCACGGAGGAGGACCTGAGGTCGCCATACTTCAGGCCTCCTCTGCAGGGGGTTTCGAGACAGTTGAACCCCCTGGCGACCGTCGCGGACAGGGTTGCGCCCGCTGGTAAAAACGCCCCTCCTAGAAGGAAGCAGAAGACCGATGGACGGGACGACGAGGATGCCCGTATCGAACGGGTCCTCGAGAGGCTCCTCCCCCGCCTCCTGAGGGGAATGGGGGTGGTCCCAGCGACGGTGACGCCCCCAAAGGAACCACCCGCCAAGCGGGGCGGCCAACCCCCCGCAAAGCAGGGAGGACAGCCCCCCGCCAAGAAGGGAGCCAAGATCGCCAAGGCTGGAGGGAAGGCACCTGACGTGGCGCTTCCCGCCGCGAGAAGGGACCCGCCGCCCCCCGTGATCCCACCAACAGCTGAGGACGGAGGACGAGTGGCGGATGACAACGAGGCGACCTGGGCGCAGGTCGTCTCGAGGGCGGCGAAGAGGGCGGCCGCCAAGGCGGCGAAAACAACGACGGCGCCGCCCCGGCAGACGCTAAAGAGCGCCAAAGCGCCCGCGGCCCCCGCTCCCACCAAAAAGGGAAGCGGTGGAAAAATGAATGAGGGGGCAAGGAGGGGGAGCGCCGCCGTAGGCCCTCAAGTCTCCGGCAAGAAGGCTCCCCTTCCCAAGCTGAGATCGCCGAACTCCGCCGCGATCACGCTAACGTGTGCCGACCCTGGCACCTACCAGGAGGTGGTGTCAAAGGCGCGATCCTCGATCTCCCTCAAAGACGTCGGGATCGAGGATCTGCGCCCCAGGAGGGCCATCACCGGGGCCCTCATCTGGGAAGTCCGGGGACCGGAGAGCCGAGCAAAGGCGGATAGGTTGGCGGAGAAACTATCGGCCGTCTTTGCGAACAGGGACGACGTCAGGGTCTCTCGTCCATCGAAGACGGCTGAGATCCGGGTCTCCGGACTGGACGACTCGGCCACCCCCACAGAGGTAGCCGACGAACTGGCCAAGGCCTGCGGGCGACTCCCATCGCAATTTAAGGTGGGAGGAATCAACAGGGCCCCCAATGGGTTGGGCACCTGCTGGGTGCGGTGCCCCGTAGAGGCGGCCAAACAATTAGTGGCCGCTTCACGCATCAAGGTGGGGTGGTCGAGCTGCAAAGTAGCTCTGCTGCCGGCCCGGGGCCTCCAATGCTATCGATGCCTGGAGGCCGGTCACGTGCAGCAGAAGTGCACAAGCACGGTGGACCGATCCGGGTCGTGCTACCGGTGCGGGGGCATCGGCCACGCCGCTCGCGAATGCCGCGGCGAGGTCGATTGCCCCGCGTGTCGTGGGCTCGGCCGCCCCTCGGGGCACCGCATCGGCGGCGCCGGATGCGCCGCCGCCAAAGCGAAGGGGAGGAAAGGGGGGCAAAAGCCCAGTGGCCCCCCCACTGCAGTCGCGGTGCAGAACCCCGCGAAGACAACGTCGGCCATAATCGTGACCGAAGTTGAAATGGCTGACGGGGGGGAGTCACCCCTCGCGACGGCCGCTGACGTAGCCGACAGCAACAATGTCGGTGAGGGTGAGGAGCGAGGGACCAAGTAATGCCCCTCGCCCTCGCACATACTAACCTCAACCACTCGGCCGGGGCGCAAAGCATGTTAATGCAGTGCCTCGCCGAGTGGGGAGGGGGACTGGCCATCGCCGCAGACCCTTACCGAATACCGGAGAGTCACCCCAACTGGGCGGGGGACTCTCTGGGTCGAGTGGCGGTGGTCAGCCAGCACGCGCGCGACACCCCGCCGATGATTCCCATATCGGCGGGGGAGGGGTTCACTCTGGTAGAGTGGGGACCCATCGATGTAGCGGGGTGCTACTTCCCTCCTCGTCTAACGAGGGGGGAGTACGAGGACGCCCTGGAGTCTCTGGGAGAGCATATTCGACGACGCTCCCCCAGGCCCGTACTGGTGGGTGGGGACTTCAACGCCCACGCGTTAGAGTGGGGTTCCCCATCCACCGACTCCAGGGGCGACAGCACCCTGCTGTGGGCGGCGAGGCACGGTCTCGTCCTTCTTAACAGAGGCCGTGCCAGCACCTTCGTGGGGGCCCGGGGGGAGTCCATCGTCGACTTGACGTGGGCGACCCCTGCGGCGGCCATCAGGATCAAGGGATGGCGCGTGGACGCCGGCTCCCTAGGAGAGATGTCGGATCATCGCCTGATCCGCATGGAGCTGGTGTCCACTCCCGTGGAGGTGTCACTAAGACGCCGCCGACACGAGAAGGAACGTCGATGGGCCCTGCGCAAATTGGACCCCGGCGCCCTCGAGGTGAGCCTCCTTTCCTCCACCTGGCCGGAACCCAACCCGGCCCGCTCGGTGGAGGAGGAGGCCGATTGGCTTGGGGACGCCATGTCGCGCGCGTGCGACGCGTCGATGCCCCGCTGCCGACCTGTGGCGAGGAAGGCAGCCTACTGGTGGTCCGAAGAACTTGCTCAGCTAAGACGGGCCACCGTGGCTGCCAGAAGGAGTTACACTCGCCGCAGACGGCGCGGCACCGACGCCGAGGTGGAAATGGCCGCCGGGGCGCTCCGTGAAGCAAGGAGCGCCCTTAGGGCGGCCATTAGGAGGGCGAAGGCAGACGCTTGGCGCGAGCTAGTCTACTCCTTGGACAGAGATCCGTGGGGGCGGCCCTACAAGATTGTGACGAAGCAGTTTCGTCCGTGGGCCCCCCCTATAACGGAAACCTTGGACGCTCAGTTTCTGGACGACGTGGTGACCGCCCTCTTTCCCACCAGGGAAAAGGATATTCCCGAGAGGGTCGGTCGCCCGTCCGGATGGACGGAGGAGCTGAGCGTCACCGGGGAGGAGATGGTGAAGGCCTTCGCCCGCCTTAAGGGGAGACCGCGGGCACCCGGACCCTCCGGTATACACGGCAGGGTCTGGCTCGTCGCGGCCCCCATAGTGGGCGGCCGTCTGAGGCGGCTCTTCACGAGCTGCCTCAGAGACGGCATATTCCCCAGGTCGTGGAAAACGGCCAGGCTTGTCCTCCTCCGCAAGGAGGGCAAGCCAGCGGAGAGTCCCTCCGCTTATAGGCCGATATGTCTGCTGGACGATGCGGGAAAACTGCTGGAGCGAGTGATCGCTGCCCGCATCGTCCGGCACCTGTCCCGGGATGGTCCCAACCTATCCCGCGGTCAGTACGGCTTCCGGGAGGGCTTGTCGACGATAGACGCCGTCAGGCAAGTTCGGGCCCTCTCGGAGCAGATGACCGCGGAAGGAGAGGTGGCGTTGGCGGTGTCCCTGGACATCGCCAACGCCTTTAACAGCGTCCCGTGGGGCCGGGTGGTGGGGGCGTTAAGAGGACACCACCTCTTGCCCCCCTACCTGGTCGCCATCATAGAGGACTATTTCCGGGACAGGCAGCTGGAGTTCTACGACAAAATGGGACTCCAGCAGCGGAGGGACGTGTCGTGCGGCGTTCCACAGGGGTCCGTGTTGGGCCCCCTACTCTGGAACGTCGCGTACGACTACGTTCTCCGCGCGGCCCTACCTCCCGGCTGCCACGTCGTCTGCTACGCGGACGACACGTTGGTGGTGGCCGGGGGCCCGACCTGGGAGAGAGCCGTCGGTTCAGCAAACGTCGCAGTAGCGTGTGTGGTCGGTTCCATAAAGGAGTTGAGCTTGAGGGTAGCCCCCGCTAAATCGGAAGCTCTTTTCTTCCACGATGGAAGGAGCGGGGCGCCCCCTCGGGCACACATAGTGGTGGACGACGTCCGCGTCCCGGTGGGGCCCACGATCAAATACCTGGGCCTCACCGTGGATGGTCGCTGGGGCTTCGTCGAACACTTCGACGAGATAGCCCCGCGATTGGGCCGCCGAGCGGACGCTCTGCTCGGCCTAATGCCCAACCTTCGCGGTCCGAACGAGTCGGTCAGGCGGGCGTATATGCACGCCGTCCTGTCCGGGGCCCTTTACGGAGCCCCGGTATGGAGTGGGAAGGCTCTGGCCAGCCGCCGCATCAAAGAAAGGTTGCACAGCGTGCAACGGCGGCTGGCCCTTCGGATATGTAGAGCCTACAGGACGGTGTCATATGCGGCTGCCATGGTCCTCGCGGGGATCCCCCCTGCCGAGTATGTGGCTGACGCCCTGGCGGAGACCTTCGCCAGGATGAAGGCCATTCGGCTACGGGGGGGGATCGTAACCCCGATGACCGTAGAACGACTAAGGGGGAACGCCCGTCGGCGGGTCTTCGAAGAGTGGCGCGCCACTCTCGAAAACGACCCGCCGACAACGGGCGTCCGGACCGTGGAGGCCATCCTCCCCTGCCTCGAGCAGTGGGTAGCCAGGGGATGGGGCGGACTGTCGTTCCACGCGACGCAGGTGCTCACCGGACACGGATGTTTCGGGGAGTACCTGTGTCGCATAGGCAGGGAACCGACTGCGAGTTGTCACCACTGCGACGGGGACCGGGACACCGCGCAGCATACGCTGGAGACCTGCCCGGCTTGGGCGGGCGAGCGCGGTGTTCTGGTCCAGGAGATTGGGGAGGACCTCTCCCTGCCGGCTGTCGTCAAGAAGATGGTCGGCAGGGAGAGCGCTTGGAGGGCCTTCTCCTCCTTCTGTGATCGGGTGATGTCGCAGAAGGAGGAGGCTGAGAGGCAAAGGGAGAGGGCACCGGGAGGCCGTGGCCCTCTCCCGCCGCCGCCGCCGGGCGGCGGAGGTGGCGAGGGGGGAGGAGATGCGAGGGATGGTGGCGTTGGGGGACGACGTGGGCGCCGGCTCCAGCCGGGCCGCTCACGCCCCGGGTCACCGATCGCACGTACCCGCCGCCGGGACCGCCCCACTGGGCGAGAACGGCGGCGACCTCCTTCCCCCATTGCGGAGAGGACGGAGGAGGAGGAAATTGGAGTGGCGCGCGGGGGTGGTAGGGTCAGTGCACCCTCCACCTCCGCCGCCACCACCATCAGCGACGGCCCCGGGTCTCGGACACGGGGCGCTGTGAAGCGGCGGCGGTTAGCCGACCCTAGGGTCGAACCGCCGCCGGAAACAGGCTGACCCTACGCGCGCGCGGGGTGCAGCGGCTCATCATCTCCCGGCCGCGACGTATTCGCGCCCGGGCCGGTAGCCCTGCATCGCCGCGCGCGTGGGGTGCGCCGTGAGGACCTCTCGCGGCGCCAAGGCACGAGGGGCGCCAAACTCTAGAGATTGGAGCCCCTTGGGGGGCTGGGGATCCCGGCGGGGGCCGAGGTTCCCAACTCCCGCCCCCCAACAACAACCAAGGGGACAGGCGCAGGGGGTGGTGTCCCCCCTGCGCCAGAAAATGGGCAGTCAGTGCCTTTGCACCGCCCGGGGTCGTCGTCTTTCGACGTTCAAAATCCCTGGGCGGGAATAAGATATCGGCACCAAGCCGATTGGCCAGAGGGGCTCCCAGAAGTATGCTGCACGCGTTCCTGGGAGTCCCTCAATTATGGCATGGTAAAGACACCCGGAGGGGTTTTAGTGGGTGCAAGCCCCACATAACCCCGGGCTCTCCCTCGAGACCTGGGGTATGCGTCAGGCATTTCCCCTCCGATATCAAAAAAAAAAGAAAAAAAAAGGGGGTTATCCACGGTCGATGCCATTAGGCAAGTCCGTGCTCTCTCGGAGCAGATGACCGCGGGCGGGCAAGTGACGTTGGCGGTGTCACTCGACATCGCCAACGCCTTTAACAGTGTGCCGTGGGGCTAGATAGCGATGAGAGAATATTACCTCCTGCCCCCCTACCTGGTAACCATCGTGGAGGACTATTTCCGGGACAGGCAGCTGGAGTTCCACAACAAACAGGGACTCCATCAGCGGAGAGACATGTCGCGTTCCAGTAGCATTCGTGCAGGGGTCCGTGCTGGGCCCCCTACTCCGGAGCGTCGCATACGATTCGGTTCTCTGTGCGGCCCTCCCCCCCAGCTGCCACGTCGTCTGCTACGCAGACACGCTGGTGGTGGCCGAGGGTACGACCTGGGAAAGAGCAGTGCGCAAGGCGAACGTCGCGGTGGCGTGCGTGGTCGACTCCATAAGGAAGTTGCTGAGAATGGCCCTCGCCAAAATGGAAGCCATTTTCTTCCATGACAGGAAGAGCAGGATGCCCCCTCGGGCGCATATCGTGGATGAAGTCCGCGTCCCGATGGAGTCCAACATCAAGTATTTGGGCCTCACCCTGGATAGTCGCTGGGACTTTGTCGAGCATTTCGACAGACTAGCCTCGCGATTGGCCGGGCGGATGTCCAACCTTCGCGGTCCGAATGCGTCGGTTAGGCGGACGTATATGCACGCCGTCCTGTCCGGAGCCTACTATAGGGCCCCGGTATGGAGCGGGGAGGCCCTGGCCAGCCGCCGTATCAAGGACAGATTGCACAGCGTGCAACGGCGGCTAGCCCTAAGGATTTGTAGGGCCTACAGGACGGTGTCGTATGCAGCCATCTCTAAAGACGATTCCCGGGCGGGATAGATCCGGCAACAGCCAACTGGGCCAGAGGGGTTCCTAGAAGTATGCTGCACGCGTTCCTGGGAGTCCCTCAGCTATGGCCCGTTCAGGACACCCGGAGAGGTTTTAATGGGTACAAGTCCCACATAACCCCGGGCTCTCCCCCAAGGCCCGGGGTATACGTCAGGCATTTCCTTTCCGTTACTAAAAAAAAAGAGTTTGAATAAAAAATTATTCAAGATCAATATTTGGCAATCTTTAGTAATTAATATTTTGTTAACTATTGCGAAAATTGCAAAATGGTAGAGGACTTTTCGATTCAATTTAATTCTCTCTATCTGCCCATGAAATATTTGGCGATTATTTCCAGACACCCTCTATATTTAGTGGAATCTATAACGATAAATTACATTGTGTGTATCGATAGTCACAAACTAGAAATTATAAGTATAATGATTTCATTGTTAAAGGCGGAAAATTTACTATCTTAGAAAAACTCTGTACTTGAATCCTTCATAACGCGATTAAAAAGTAAGATATTAAGATAAAAAGGATACATTTTGTAGAGGATGAATAATGTATTCATGACTTCTGATTATACAATTTCAAGATAACGTTAATCTTTTTTTTACGAGAACATATTAAATATAACAAAAGAGCCATTTTTGCACATTAAATCTGTTATTTCGAAAACCTAACGTGCTAGTGAAATTTAATTTGCGGCATCGTTTTCAGCACCCAAAAATCTATTATAAAAAACCTTATCTGATTAAGAGAAACATTTTTTTGTAAATTAATATTATCTTTATTCACAGTTTGTAAATGTAGCACTAAATCCATTTATCGATACTACAATTTTATCGACAGTGGCGAAAATGTGATACGTAGTTCACATCAATTTAAAATTGATGTTGGTGCCGCTAGCGTACGGCTATCGCGCGAAAAAGGCCGCCATAGCCTCTTTCAAGTTTCTCTCTGGCGAACAAACTGTTCGCGGAGCTGCAGATAGCGCTAACAAACACGATCATGACGTCATTAATATTAAGTAACAGATTGTTCTTTTAATATGTTATAATGTTAAAATTTTATTATTCCAATCCAAGTAATGGCAACTTTAATTTAATTTTAAAATTGAGAAAAAAATAAAATTGATTAATTGAAGTTAATCTTATATTTGTGGAATCAGGCCTTAGAAATACAGTTGTATTGTGTACATGCAATGTAGGCTGCGTTATATATACCACTAGTATTAAAAAATACATACTGTAATATACATAAAGTACAGATTTTTAACTAATAGTTATATCGATACGAAGCTATAGTAGCACTTTTTTCTTACGTCCAATGCCATTTTAGATCACAATAATATATTATCATTACAATAAATGAATACGACGTTGCACATACATAATGTAACTTTTTTTTTGCTCTGTTCAATAAAAAGAGATAGACACTTATAGTACTTACATTACTAACATGTGGACTTATATATCCAATATAGAAAATTGTATGTATATTATACTATGTGAAACACACATACATGCACGCATTATATAAACAGATAAAAGTTACTCATGTGAAATAATTATGCAGATATTATCTATTTATATGCAATATTAGAATTTTATGTACATACATTGTATAATGTGTGTATTCACATCGCACAAACATAACATTTATAATTCTAACATTGTTGTAACATATATAAAAAAATATTACTGAATATAAATTATTGTTACGTCTAAACCCTTGGAAATTTGATCAAGGAGCCAATGAGGGAGAATGGAGAGGGTATGGAAGGACGGTTAGACTCAATCTCACAGGTATACGCGCGGAGGCGAACACCTGTGAGCCGTACGCATCTTTTCAGTCCCGGAATATGGGTCAACGTCCGAAGGGACGCTATGACACCTGTTCCGCTGGATAGTGCGAACGTCGGTCCTACTTTTGGGTCAAGGAACTTAATCCTTTTAACCCGGGACTGGATCGCACCTCGTGCGATCTCAGGTATTCGAGGGAAATGAATGCGAGAGGTGATATTAATAAAAGACAGGGGAATACATTAAGTTAGATTTATTAATAAAAAGAAAAACAATAGATAGATTTATATGAATGTAATTTTGTGATCAATTATGTATCAAAGCTTCTTGGCACGCTCTCTATCTACTAAAATTTTACGTCACTTCATCTCTGGCAATTTGCGAGTGACAATCTATTTGTGAGCTTTTCGTAATATATCTGTATTGCTTAAGAGGACTTCAAAGTGAGTTGAAATGTGTAAAGTAAAGAAGATATCATTTATCAAAGGATTCATAATTTAATTATTTTTTGTAAGATGTTACGTCTAATCATCTGCGTTTGACTCTCACTAGCTTTGATTTATGTTGTATATTCTGATATTGAAAATATAAAAGCATAGATCACTAATATCCGTATATTTTTATAAAAAACATCTCTTTTTATTAAACGTAGAAAAAAGAGGACATTAGTACACTTTTTGTTATACGTAACAAAAAAGAGATGAAGTAGCTATACACGTATGTGAATATAAATTAGAAATATATTTTATGTTTTGTAATGTGTGTACATCATAATGCATGTAAAATATAATTCCAATATTCACTATTGTGTCTATATCATATCATGAAAAGCTAAGTATGAGTAATTTCTGTTTCTTCTTATTATGGGCCTTCTATAATAAGCCATTAGTCATAAATCAGAAGTCAGAAGTTAAAAATTGACCAATCATAGTCGTCAATTTTTAGCGTCCGACTTCTAATTTATGACTGATTTATGACTTATTATTGTAAAAGGCTCATTAAACATAATAAAAAGAGATGGAATAGCTACATATGAATGTGCAATATATTTATGTACTGACAATACATGTTACATCATAAGTTAAAATGGCATTGCGAACAAAGGAAAAAGTGCTATTACGTTACACGTATATACATGTATTTTAAATACATGTGTGCATTCGAAGATATGCCTATGTCACAGTCAGAGTGTTCATTTAGTAAAAATATATTTATTGTAACTTGCTGTTAGTCAACGCGTCAACATTGACCTATAAGTGTATACATTTACTAAAACATTTTGAATATGATATATGTGTATTTATATACATTTCATAATGTACAGCGTTGTATGAAAATTATGCATATGATTATTGACTGTATGTTTTATATATATGTATAGCACATTTATATGTATGTATATATATGTATATATATGTATATATGTATATATGTATAACATATATAATATATTAGCATATAACATTAAGCGTGTCCAAAAAGACCCCGGATTTATGAGCTGAACATAAAGGTCTATAACTAATCGTGAAGGAATGTGAATTGTACCTGTATCGACATACATAGTACGCCAAAATATAATGCATTGACCTATGACCATCATTCATGTTCTACGACTCAATTACAGCCTTGTGCTGTAAGGCCCTTACATAGCGTTTTTGAAAAAAACGCTTCAGACAAAAGTTGTAAGGTTTCAAAGAAGCTATTTACTGATATTTAGTTTGACCTTGGGTGGCGTCTGCAGGTTCAGATCAAGATCTCATCTATGTTTTTTTAATGAAACATGCTATTTTTATTGTACTCTAATACATAGTTATTATTGATATGTTGATTTATACGAGGATATAAGTTCGAAAAGTTCTCGATCTAATACAGAAATTATCCTATAAATATCAAACTGCTGTAATTTTAAAAAAGTTTGATCCTATATAGGATTACTGTTAAAATTTCAGACAGATGTGTTCATTAGTTTCTTTGTTTCGGTCGTGTCAAGCAATTAACTTTTGATTCCATCATGACAATACATCTATTCAATTGCAGATGCAAAATTCTACAAATTGATTCCGCAATCGTATTTCACTAGATTTGATAACCGAAATGCCTCTGGCAGTAAATTAAAAATAGTCAGCGATTTACGGCTGTGGCATTTTGTTATAGCTCGCCAGCCTACGATTAACGTTTCTGACAGTAAATTAAAAATAATCAGTCTATCAGATGAACGCCTCTGACATTGGATCATAATTAAGCAAAGCACAATTTATTGTTATAACATTTAACTATATCACTTGTATGATAAATAAAAGTGATATTTTCACGAATAACATAAAAATACTAACCTTTCCCATTCTGGCTTTATAGGGTGCCTTCCAACAAGAAACACATATCACAATAACCTTTTAACCAATTTTTGCTTTATAGAATGCCTTCTATCAAGAGATACAGTGTGATACGGTATGACACGGTGCATCATTACAGTCTTGTTCGCCAATAGGATGAGATAATCACTGTGTACTGACTGAGTCGCTTGTTAGAAAGCACCCATAACCTCCTCTTACCACAGGCAGTCAATTTTCTGCTACTATATTTTTTCTATTTTGTGAACACAAAACACTATATATATATATACAGGGTGATTCAAAATGAATATATTATCCTTGAAATGTCATATTCCTGACTTAATTCTAAGACGATTTTTCCTTTGTCAAAATTTTGTCAAAAGCATAGTTTTTAAATTATAATAAGAAATAATTAGCGAATGACAGGGCGCGTAGAGAAAGTAGCGGCGTTTCTCACTGTCCGACGCAGACCGTACGGGGGACCCTCATTACGATCAGACGATCACGCATGCATATGCGATCGCATTTTCTCTCTCTCTCTCTCACACACACACACACACACACACACACACACACACACACACACACACACACACATACAAAAATTACCTTGAAAAAGTTTGATGACTTCGACATGCTGCAGCTTGAGAAACAAGAAAAACTTCCATCGATCATTGATGGTTCACGTACAGCTTCAAACTTTTGTCACTTAAACTTCCATTCCTCTAACAAGTTTAGAAATCACTCGTTCCCATTGATGCACGCAGATCGAGTAACCATTAAAATACTTTGTTTTTTATAAAACGCATCACTTCGATACGTTTACGCTCAGCGTACACCTATTCATTAACTTGAAGAAACCGAAGTATTTCAATGATTACTCAAAAAATTTATTACTATATCTCTATCAGTTAAGTGTCCGTTTTACTACCGATGGTCCATTTTAACTATTAGCAATTAATCATTCGGTGACCGAAAATCACTCGAAGAAAGATAATCACACGCCGCGTTTATTCGACGATAGCATGCACTCGATTTTAATAGAGAATCTATTAGTTAATTATTATAAATCACTGCCGATTAATTATTCATCGACTGAATATCACTCGAAGAAAAAAGCACACGATTGTTTACTAACACACGACGCGTTCAGCGATAGCAAGCAACTGATCGATTTTATTGGTTATGTTTGTACTAGCGCTGTCAAAACACGGATGTCTCAGTCAGAATTGAATCGATATCGGTTCGATATCGTTCGATGTCGAAAGCATCAAATCGACATCGAATCGATCAATATTAAAAAATCAATATCAGAATATTTCATGTTATGTTGTATAATTGATTTTTCTGACATTGATTTTTCTTCCAAACAGAGTAATGCTTCTTAAGTAGTATTACATGAAACGTAATGCTGTACGATAGTGTTGCGTCCGCGGTGAATAATTATTAAATCTTTTACAAAATAAGTTATTATATAATATTTCTTGTACGTTCTCTCCATCTCTTGATCTTTTTTACATAAGAGAGATATTCCATGTAAGAAAGTATTGGTCGCCCTTAAAAGGGCGGATTGCTGTCTGTCGCTCTAAAAAGAACGGATTGATTGTGATGGATAAAGTAATTTTATAAGAGGTGCTCGAAATGTCCACCATCCATTCTAACGCAGGCTCTCATACGTCTCAATAAATTTCTTTGCACGTTTTGCATCACATCTTCTTCGATGGCCCATACGGCATACCGCAATCTTGTATCAAGATCTTCCATGTCTTCGGGAAGCGTTTTATAAATTAATTCCTTGCAATATCCCCAAAAAAAGAAATCCAGAGGATTAAGATCTGGAGATCTTGCGGGCCAACGTATTGGGCCGTATCGACCCATCCATCGTCTAGGAAATTGCTGATTTAAATAATCCGTCACAATTCTAGCGTTGTGTGGCCCCGCACCGTCTTGCTGAAATACGATCTTGCTTCTCTCGAATAATGGGATTTCTTCTAAAAAATCTGGTAGATTATCCCTTAAAAATTCCAAATATGTTTCGCTATTCAAAATATCTGGAAGAATAACTGGACCTAATATCTGCGTTCCCATAATTCCTGCCCAGATATTCATCTTCCAACGAATTTGGAAGTTTCTATTTCGCGTAAGTCTGGGATTTTCATCGCTCCATAAATGCATGTTATGCGAATTAAATATCCCTTCTTGCGTAAATAGCGATTCATCGCTGAATATTATTCGAGATGGAAATCTTGGATCTCGATCTACTCTTCTTAAAAAGTTTTCGCAGAACGTTTTCCTTAGAGGATAATCTTCTGGTCGTAACTGTTGCACACGTGTATAATGAAAAGCATGCCATTTTTCTTCTTGTAATATCCTCTGAACGGTCGAATACGATGATCCGTGTTCCCGAGCAATAACCCGAATACTCGTTTCAGGGTTTCGCTCAACAGCTCGAATAATTTCTTCTGTATTTCGTAAATTTCTTGCGATACGATTTCTACCAACGTCGTGATTATTTGGTAGGACACTGCCGGTTTCGTATAATCTTTGAGCCGCTCGGAGTATGACAATGGCCGATGGATGTTTTTGACGGTTCGGATACAATTCCGCGTACCGCCTTGCAGCAGGATAATGCTGTCCGTGGCACTCACCCGGTACCATCAGCATATCGTAATATTCTTCATTTGTGTAGGCCATATTATCGTCCTGGTAGAGAATGACACATGGAAGATCTTTCTCGCTTCTGGAAATCTCTCGCTTCTATGAATTTCTTGCCTTTGAGAATCTTTCGCTTCAAGCGATCGAGGGATTATTGATCGACGTATCGATCGTTTCGTATTTATACGATCTTTGCTGAAGGTCGATGCCCCCTCCGCGACCCCTACCGCGAATCGCAATGCTACGTGGACCGCGCACGTGCTCTGATTCGTTTCGACAAAATTTTGACAAAGGAAAAATCGTCTTAGAATTAAGTCAGGAATATGACATTTCAAGGATAATATATTCATTTTAAATCACCCTGTATATATTTATATAGTGTTTTGTGTTCACAAAATAGAAAAAATATAGTAGCAGAAAATTGACTGCCTGTGGTAAGAGGAGGTTATGGGTGCTTTCTAACAAGCGACTCAGTCAGTACACAGTGATTATCTCATCCTATTGGCGAACAAGACTGTAATGATGCACCGTGTCATACCGTATCACACTGTATCTCTTGATAGAAGGCATTCTATAAAGCAAAAATTGGTTAAAAGGTTATTGTGATATGTGTTTCTTGTTGGAAGGCACCCTATAAAGCCAGAATGGGAAAGGTTAGTATTTTTATGTCATTCGTGAAAATATCACTTTTATTTATCATACAAGTGATATAGTTAAATGTTATAACAATAAATTGTGCTTTGCTTAATTATGATCCAATGTTAGAGGCGTTCATCTGATAGACTGATTATTTTTAATTTACTGTCAGAAACGTTAATCGTAGGCTGGCGAGCTATAACAAAATGCCACAGCCGTAAATCGCTGACTATTTTTAATTTACTGCCAGAGGCATTTCGGTTATCAAATCTAGTGAAATACGATTGCGGAATCAATTTGTAGAATTTTGCATCTGCAATTGAATAGATGTATTGTCATGATGGAATCAAAAGTTAATTGCTTGACACGATCGAAACAAAGAAACTAATGAACATTATAATTTAAATTTCTTATTATAATTTAAAAACTACGCTTTTGACAAAATTTTGACAAAGGAAAAATTGTCTTAGAATTAAATCAGGAATGTGACATTTCAAGGATAATATATTCATTTTGAATCACTCTGTATATATATATATATATATTGTATAATGTTGATATATATATATATATATATATATATTTATATAGTGTGAACGCGGGTCATACTGGTTACAGCTGATTGACTCGTACAACGCCGTTGTTTTCTACGCGTACAGCGTCATGTAAAACGGTATATGTATGCATATATAATACATATACACATTCACATATATGTATATATATACACACACACACACACACACACACACACACACACAAAATTTTCACTTTTCACGTTTTCACCCTAGGAAAAAAGATACATAATCGATATCATGGTCACATTATTTTCTTCTTAGCAATTAATTAAGAAAAGGCGTTCACTGTATCCGGATCCACGTTATTGTAAAAACTCTCAATTATCTTTGAAGTTCTATTATTGATACGTCATTTAAGTGCATTCTCCAGGTTTATTCCATTAAAAAAAATACAAACAGATGACCAGGTATGACGCGTAAAGTAAAATCTATATTACATTCTGTGGCGCAAAAGCGTAATCAGTAGCTCTTTGAAAGAATATATTAGGTGTAGTAAAAATAAATCCATTATTTTTCCAATAGATGGCTTTAGTAATCTGTATCTCGCGTTGCGAGATTACTAAAACTATCTATTGGAAAAATAATGGATTTCTTTTTACTACAACTAATATCATAAAAATAATATTTTAAAAGTACATTACATTCAGTAAAATTCATTTACTTATTAATATGATGTTCAATCACCATTATTAAGAAAATAACAATTATGTAGGAAGGAAAATATTTTCATTATAATTTGCTAGAAGGTCGCAGCATGTTTCTTATACTGCGACTCTTGAGATGTACATCCACACACGATTTAGCGGTTCGGCTGTCAAGCGTTGAGCGATTGTGAAGGAAAAGTAGGCAGCACTTCCGAAATGCGCAACTAATTTCGAGCACATTAAAGTGTATATATATATATATAATTTGTATAATTTTATAAAAAATATATTTGGAGTAATACATTTATTAATAACGCTATTTATTAAAAAAAAATTATGAAAAAAAGGAAAAAGCAGAATCAAACATAAGATCTTCAACATTCTGATCTTGCATCTAACGCCTGAGACCACGTTGAGTTCTTGCGAATCACTTCTACGAACGCGATACATACAGCGCACGGAGTCGTAAACTATATGTCATCAATTATTACGTTTTGAAATCATTTTTGCTATTATTCGTTAATGAGAAAGATATATGATTAATATAATTTAATAAAAGAAAATTTAATAAAAAGAAAATGAAAGAATTTTAAATCACAAACACACGATTGCTCTCCGTTTTTTTTTGTCAGACTTCGATTTTTTTGGACTAATATTTGATACTCCAGTAGACGTGAAAAGTTTACAAAAATTGAGAGATTTCACGTCTGTTGGAGAATATTAGTCCAAGGAACTGAAGGCTATCAGAAAAAACGGAAAACTGGCAACCATGTTTGTGATTTAAAATTTTTTCACTTTACATTTCGATAGAGCGAGGCAGAAAAAAAAACAAAAACGGATAGAAACTCCGATTGTAATCGGTGAGCTTCCGCGTGAACACGCCGAGCTGGGCTTGTCTAACAAAACAGCGAGTCTATCTCTCAGAGTCTGTCTTTTTCTCTGTGGTCGCTTGTTTCTAGCGATCAAAAATACTTTCTCGGCGATCTCGATCGCTTGGCGTGTATCATAAGGGGGAAAGAGACATTCTAGGTAATACATAACTTTTATTAAATTATATTAACTCTTTATCCTACGATTTAAGTTACGATGGCGCATGCCATAATCAACAGCCTGGAACGTGTTGTTTACATTTAGATAGACGTACCACGGCTTTCATCTATGATACTCATGTTTAGCCCGATTTCTTTACCACGAGTCTCACACGATATTATAAGCGAAAGGGTTAATCATATATCTTTCTCATTAATGTATAATAGCAAAAATGATTTCAAAATGTGATAGTTGACGAGTATAGTTTATGATTTTCCGTGTATTTTATGTACCATATTTGTAGAGGTGATCCGCAAAAACTCAACGTGGTCTTGAGCATTAGTTGCGAGAATGTTGAATCCTACGTTCGATCTTGCTTTTTCCTTTTTCCTAATTTTTTTTAAAAATAAATAACGTTATTAATAAACATATTACTCCAAATATATTTTATAAAATTATAGAAATTATATGTGTACTTCAGTGTGCTCGGAATTAATTGCACATTTCGAGCCAATTTCTGAAGTGCTGCCTACTTATCTCTTACAACCGTTCAACGCTCGACGGTAGAACCGCTGGATCGCGCGCGGATATGCATTTCAGAAGCGTCACAGTATAAGAAACATGCTGCGACCATACCTTCCAGCAAATTATCATGAAAATATTTTCCTTCCTACATAATTGTTATTTTCTTAATAATAGTGATTGAACATCATATTAATAAGTAAATATATTTTATTGAATGTAATGTATTTTTAAAATATTATTATACTTTATTATTTTTATGATACATTCGGTTTTTTTTCAAAGAGTTACTGACCATGCTTATGTGCCACAGAATGTAATATCTTTTAATATAGAATACTAATTTTTTTTTTTTTTTTAAACCCCAGTTTTATTTACAATCTGTCTACCTTGACAATAAGTAAATTTCCTACAGTTAATAAAGAGCATGTAAGTATTCACCCAGTGGTTAATACTTTTACAGATTTTTTCATAACGAAAGTATTACAATAATTTTTTACAATAAAAACCATGTTAGATAATTTTACTTCTATTTCTTTTGAGTCTTGAATTCGTAGGAGTTGCTTCGTTAATCCTAGCTGCTAACCGATTCGGATGATCCTTAAGTCTGCGTATGTATTTGTTGTAGTGAGTTTTTATTTCCTCTTTGACGGTAGGAATTTTTAGATCTTTCCTAATTATATCATTTGGTACAAACCAAGGTGCATTGACTAGTTGTCTTAAGGTTTTTGATTGAAAACGTTCTAAAATATCAATAGTAGAGTGCGAAGCTGCTCCCCATAGTTGTATTCCGTATGTCCATACAGGTTTTAGAATGCTTTTGTAGATAAGTATTTTGTTTTCAATCGTTAACTTTCATTGGTTTCCCAATAACCAGTACATCTGTCTCAATTTCAAGTTTAGCTGTTTACGTTTGGTCCAGATATGGGTGCTCCAAGTCAGCCGACGATCAATATGCATCCCCAGGTATTTAACATCATTTCTTTGCGGTATTTTTGTTTTATTAAGGTATAATGAGGGACACGATGTTTTCCGGAGTGTGAATGTTACATGAGTTGACTTTGTCTCGTTAATTTTTATTCTCCATTGCTTAAACTCACTTGCAACATCAAGATATTTTTGCAACACTTCAGCTGCCACTTCGGGGCTGGGATGGCTTACGAGTACCGCAGTATCATCAGCGTATGTTACTGTAGTGACTTCTTGCATTGTTGGTAAATCAGCTGTGTAAAGTAGGTATAAGGTTGGACCCAAGACGCTACCTTGGGGGATTCCAGCATTAATTGAATAGAGTTTTGTGACAGTTTGGTTTATTTTAACTTGGTAAGTTCTTTTAGTTAGATATGAGTACAGTAATTGATAAATATTATTTGGAAACATTCTATTTAATTTATATAGCAAACCTTTATGCCACACCTTGTCGAAAGCCTGTGCTACATCTAGAAAGGCACCGGTACAGTATTCTTTATTTTCGAAGGCCTCTTTGATTTTACTAGTTAGACGGTGGACTTGCTCGATTGTTGCATGCTGGTTGCGGAAGCCGAATTGGTGATCCGGGATTAGTTTTTTGGATAAGACAATTGGATTTATTTTGTTCAGCAAGAGTTTTTCACAAATCTTAGACATGACAGGCAGTAAGCTTATTGGTCTATATGATGTAAGAAGATCCGGGTTTTTACCCGGTTTTCCAATTAATATTATTTGCGCTACTTTCCACTGACTGGGGAAGTGGTACAAGCGAAAAACAGCATTTATTAATATAGCGAGAAATCGAATACCTTTAGGGGATAATTCCTTGATTAGTTTACCACTCATGTTGTCATAACCTGGTGATTTTTTATTCTGGAGAGATTTTAATATTTGTAGCACTTCTTTAGTCTTGACTTTTATTGTTAGTAGTTCTTTTTGGACAGGGATTTCTTCATGACTAATTAGTTCCTTTTCCTCTTGATCGGTTATTTCTTGAGCTGCTGGCTGGAACACTTCGTGCAGGTGTTCAGCAAAGGCATAGGCTTTTTCAGAATCACTTCTTGCCCATTTCTCGTTATTCTTTTTGATTGGTGGAATATGTAGCTGAGGTTGTTTCAGTCTTTTTGTAGCTTTGTATAAAGAATAGTTTGTTGCTTCCGTGGCAGTTAGTTGTTCGAGATAATTTTGAATGGAGTTGTTTTTCTCTGAAATAAGTAGGGATTTAAGTTCTTTTGTTATTTTGTTAAGTTTTGTTTTGTTTGATTTAGTTCGCGTGATTTGCCATGTTTTTCGTAATTGCCTTTTCTCTTGAATTTTTGCTTGAATATTTTTAGATATGTTTTGAGATTTTTTTAAAAGAGCGACTGTTGGAGTAGCTTCGTTAACAGCCTTGTGAATTAGTGTGTTGAATCCTTCAATTGCGTTTTCTAGTTCAGTAGGATTCTTAAGTGGAGTGTTGCAATTTAGATTTTTATCTAAAAATAGCTTGTATTTTGTCCAATTGGTTTTCCCATTATATAGGTATTGTATTTTTTGTGACATAGTAATTCGTCGAGTAAACGTGATAATAACCGGTGAATGATCTGATGAAAGGTCCAGACATGATTTAGCGATAAAACATTTTGGATCTATGCTTTTTATGATTGCAAAATCAAGCAGATCAGGGGACTTCTTTAAATCTGAGGGCCAGTAGGTGGGCTCTCCGGTTGAGATTGGAGTTAAGTTTTCTGCCTGTAGTGTTGCATATAGTTGACGGCCTCGTGGGGTAGGTGTCAAGGAACGAGACCCCCACCACGGGCGTTGAAATCTCCTGCAGCGATAAAGCGGTGGCCCAGGCTTTTGAAGAATTTTTGAAACATCTCCGTTTTTATTGAGTGCTTAGGTGGACAATATACAGCTGAGACTATAATGGATCCTTCTTGATCGTTCAGAGTTACATTGGTAGCTTGTATAAATTCGTCTTCGTTTATTCCAGTTAAATGGTGTTTAATAGTTGTTTTTATAATGACGGCTGTCCCACCTTGCGCTCTTCCACTAGGATGCTTGGTGTCGTAAATGGTATAATTTGGAATTTTTATATAGTTTTTATTTGTGAAGCGTGTTTCTGATATCAGCATAATATCGATTTTTTGGTCAATTAAGAACTTCTTAACTTCCAATGCTCTTTGAGCTAAGCCATTTGCATTCCAGATTGCTATATTTATTTCACGATTTTCCTTATTGAATTTTGTTTATTAAGCTTGTAAGTAAATTTAGCATTGTGTCCATTCGACTCATGAGCTGAGTCATCATTTGTTCAATTTTACTTGTTGCTGTTACTGGTGTGTTTGTTATCGTTTGTGTTTCTATTTGAGGCTGAGTAATATTTGTTGTATATTGTTTATGGTCGGTTCTCGCAGCGCGCGCGTATGTTATATTTAACGAAGCAGTTAAGGCTTTGTAGCTGATTTGTTGATTTGCAGATTTTTCTCTTAACGTTGGGTATAATTTTTGTTGTAATTGTTTTCGCACTAAACAGCCTTTGTAACTAGCTGGGTGATTACCGTCGCAGTTAGCACATTTGACTTCTTTAATTTTCCCTTTTGTTGGGCAATCAAGAGTAAGATGATTCATTGCGCATTTTACACATACCGGACTTTTAAAACAGTAGTTTTTTGTGTGACCGTAACCCTGGCATTTCTGACATTGAGGAATCTCCCTTTTTTTGCGAAGTGGTTCGAAGCTGACGATTATATTCAGTAACTTATCGATGTTATAAATAGATTTGTTATTATCTTTAGGTTCAATCTCTATTATGAATAGTGGTAGAGATTTTTGTGTAGTTCTTTCTCGTATATTTGTAATTCTAATTACTTTGTGTTCATATTCTTCGATGGCAGCTTTTAAGTCTTCAAGGTCCGTTGATGGGTGCATGTTTCTTAGAACCGCTTTATAGGATTTGTCCTGCTTTCTTTGATAGGTATAAAATTCTGTCTTTTTCTTTTTCAGGCCTTCGATGATTGGTAGATATTTTTCTGACCTGCTAGGCAGGATTTTTACTTGGTTATTGGCCAGAATTTTCAGGCTATAGTTTTTGCCGTCAATTTCATCTAGCAATTTCGTAAGCGGTCCTATGTCCTCGACTCCACTGACAAATATTGGAGGTGATTTGGAGATTCTCTCTTCATCTACTTTCTGTGTATTATTTTCTGTATCTTTATCTGTGGCTAGTGGATTGAACGGGTTTTCAGAGATTATTGTTTTATTTAACCAATAGTCCTTGATATATGTTTGGCGTTTTTTAGCCGTAGTTTCGCCAGGACTGCTTCTTATTCTTTTTTTTTTGGCGGATGGGTGCCATTGCTGATTTACAGATTCACTTGAATTTCTTCTATCTGGAGAAGATCTAGTTTCGTTTGAGGCCATAGGCCATATATATTTGATTATATAGTTTCTCTCTTAAACTTATATGTACGTTCTCGCGTCTATTGCTATAGCTGTACAGCGAAGCGACGTAGCACAACGAAACGAAGTAAACAAACACGTCTGCTCACTCCGGCCGTTCGAACAAAACTGATAGAATACTAATAATATACAATTTAAGAGAATATACAATTTAATATACTAATAAGAGTCGACAAAGAATAAAATGCGTAATTTTTAACTGGAATGATAACTTAACTCTAATAACTCAGTGATGTCTTCTTTATTCAACATGTGAATAAAGAAGACATATTGAATAAAGAAGACATCACAGAAAACTAAGGAAAGTAAAGGATTGATAATTTGCTGAAAGATATGGTCGCAGCATATTTCTTATAGTGCAATGCTCCTGAGATACACGTCCGCGCGCGATGTGATGCAGAGGCTCAACCATCAAGCGTTGAGCGGTGGCGACGGGAGAAAAGAAGGCGACGCTTCAAAAGTCGGCTCAAAATTTAACATGTACTCCAATAACTATAGGAAGAATATCGAATCACTTCAATAAATTAATAAAAAATTATTTGTATATTCCACATATAAAGGCTTTTTGATTTGTGAATTATAAAATTATATTGACATCATCCTTATAATTATATTAATCATCGCACTTTTGCGATTTGATTCATTATCAGAATTTTCATACATTCGGATGATAGTTACAAAAAAAAAATATTTCATAGAAAGTACTAATCGACATCAAATGTAACATTATTACAAAAACATGATTTCTTTTCAGATTTTTTCTAAAGGTAAACAGATTTCGATTTACATATAAAAATACTGATTTTCTATCTATTCGACGCATACTATGTCGAATTATTTTTGCTAAAATTGTCGGTTTAACTTTTAGAAATACTCATATAATTTCAATAATTAAATAAAAATATATTTGGCCTGTAATGAGTTTATTAACAATGTCACTTATTTAAAAAAAAAAAATTACGAAAAAAGAAAAAAGGAATCGATCGTGGGATCTCTAACCTTCAGATCTCGCATTTTATGCGTGAGACCATCGCCGAGGTTTTGCAAATCATTTCTATGAACGTGGTATATAACACTCATGGAAATATCAATATCTTGTAAATTATCGGGTTTTGAAATTATTTTTGCTATTATACATAAATTGGAGGGATATAGGATTAGTATAATTTATTAAAACTTATACGTTATCTATAATGTTCCTTCTCTTAGTTATACACGTTGAGCGGCCGAAATTGTTCAGAAAGCATTTTCGGTTGTTAGAAACAAGAAAGACAG
>JAANIC010005952.1:14473-25109 GCA_017607545.1 Acromyrmex charruanus | reverse complement strand
GAGAGAGAGAGAGAGAGAGAGAGAGAGAGAGAGAGAGAGACTTTGAAGGATAGACTTGCTGTTTCGCTTGACGAGTCCAACTCGGCATGCGGAGCCTCACCGATTACAATTGAAACTTCTGTCCTTTTTTGTTTTTCTCTGTCTCTCTGTTTCGATAATTCGTTGTGACTGTCATACTTCTGTTTCGATAATTCGTTCTGCAATTCAAGAATGTGATTTCTATCGATTCTGTTTGGCATCATCGCCGATGCGGTAAGAACGCACGATTCCTTTTCTAAATAACGATCTTGATATATATTTCTATATATACAGAAATATATTATTATTATTATGGCGTTGCCAGCTGATAATATATTGCTGGTTTATACAATGATTCAATCCATTCTGTAGTTGGATAGCGGTACTTCGTTTGCGCGCGACGAATAAGAAGAATGACGCTTCTTACTAAATAGATACTTCGACAACCGAGTCAAAAATGTTCTGTATACAATAATTTCAGGTTTGCACGTTTAAAATAAATAGCTGGCGATTAACAGAAAATCTCAAAGAACAATACTATGCTTGTAGAAACGAGTTATGAGCTTTAGTATAAGAGCAATGAGTATTCGAAAATTTCATTTATATGCTACGAGATTGCCGCTTATCGTTCCGATATCTAAGTAGAATTGAAGCTCAACCGAAATATCGCGTTCCGAGCTCTGATATATGTATGTGTAAATAATTGAGTAAATAAAGTTTTTTGGAAAATATAGATTTGTATTGTATTTATATACACACACACACACATACGCACGCACGCACGCACGCACGCACGCACGCACGCACGCACGCACACACATGCACGCTCACGCGCACGCATACGCACGCGCGTGTGTATGTATAAGTATTATATATACATATACATATACATATACATATATATATATATATACACACATACATATATATATATATATGTTATTTTATATATATATATATATATATGTTATGTTATATATGTATCAATAATTTATTAAATAAAATGTATGTGAAAGACAGAACAGTGCAATTAAAATAATTATCTTCATTTGTATTCATATGTAAATAATATGATGTTTCTTATTTATGAAGGAATTATTTCAATAAAATTGAAAGAACTAATATCATATTTATTTTATTATTATTTTTCTTCTCAAAAGAAAAAACTTTGACTAGGGCACGTAAAAATCTTTATTAATATGGGCCTGAATAGGTCGATAATTCAAATCATTTCTATAATTCAACGACGCACTTTTCGTGACGCCGTTGTCGGAATATCGCGGACCTAAAATTCTGCGGTTTCATGGCTTCACGTCAATTTCATTCGTAATATACAAATGAAATTTTCAGCGAAAATTTTTCTCTCTTCTCTTATACTAAAGCCTCTACTTCGTTTCTAAAAGCATAGGATTGTTCTTTCAGGTTTTCTGCAATTCGCTACTTTTTATGAACGTGCAAGGTCTGAAACTCTTATATGCAGCACATATTGTGACGTGTTGACTACAGAAGCCGATAACAAAACTGTAAGTCTTCAATTTTCTTTCGTTTTTCGTATTCAATTGGAGCTGGCGAATTGCGTTGTTGTCGATACTTTAATTGTGCAGAAGAACTTTTCAATCCATAAATACAATTAAGAGAAAAGAATCTCTAATAATTAATGATAAAACAGGACACTCCAGCATCCCCTTAATCCAAATGGTTTAAATTCTTTAGTTTTTATGAAATGAAGCCTAAGTACGTATATCTTATTGAAGGATCTTCCTATTCCAATTCAAATGATTTAAATTCTTCTTAAATGAAATTATTATATCACAATTTATTCAAAAACATTTTCTCTTCCAACTGAAGTAGTGGTTATGTAATTCTCCTTCAAAATATTACACAAAACATTATCACAAAATTGCATTACCTTGCTTAATTTAAGTGTTATCATAAAAAATTAAAAAATTAACTCTATAAAACGAAAAAATTTAATTTAAAGAAGAAAAATTTTTTATGTAAAAACACTTGGCGCTGCTAGAACTCGATATAATAACATAGTAGTAAAATATGAATGTAATATTTAGAAGAATAACAAAAATAAGAATGTAATCAAAAAATGTGTGTATGTGTCATTAATAAATATAATACAATTATTTTATACGCATTTTTTTATTTTAGTTATAATACGATTCACGGAAGAACAAGAAGAATTGTCGAAAGAACATTTGGTATATGAAAACGGAGATTTTCTTGTTTGTCAAAAGAGCTTACGACAAAATTATTAACATCTACATCAATTGTGGCGGCATGTGCTGTTCTCTATAGTATCTCATTGATTTTAAATGATCAGTTAGAAGATGATGAAGAAATACAAAATTTAAATAATGAAGTTTCGATATGTGCGTGCGTGCGTTCGGGCAGGCGGGCGTGCATGCGTGCGTGCATGCGTGCGTGCGTGCGTACGTGCGTGCGTGTGTGTGGCCGAGCCTCATTATTAATGTGAAAAAGGTTTTCTCATATGAAATTTTATATACAGGTATTCCTCTATTTACGACTACTTCGACTTATGAATTTTCGAACTTACGAACAGTGTGCTACTATTAAAATTAAAAACGAGTTAGTAGATTACATCGAAACTGATTAATCATTTGTTAATCAATAATCCAAGTTAAATTCTAGTTTTGTGATACTAAATATTACATCAAAAGTTATTTTTATGAAAAATAATAGGTTTTTAATCACTTAATTGACATTATTATAAATATATATATATATATATATATATATTTATAATATTGGGAGTACAAATTCATACAAAAACCTTGATTTTTACTGTGTTTGAAATGTCGAATTTTGTGTTAATCAAGCAGCATTTGCGGGAGGTTCTAATTTTCTGCTTTAATTGGAAGAAAAGTGCAGCTGAAGACCATCGAATAGCTGCAAAATTTTGTGTTAGCAAGACTCAAGTGCAAAAGTTGTGGAAAAAGTATCAAGTGACTGGTTCACTTGCGGACATTGCAGGAAGAGAAAGAAATCGGGCGACCATGTATCGCCCGATGATTCTCGTATTATACAAGAAATTAAGAAGAATCCATATTTAACGATATGAGCTATTCAAGAAAACCTTCAATTAGACGTATCTCATAAAACAATCCGACAGATGCTTCGCGAAGCAAACTTGCACAGCCGATTTGCAAGAAAACGGTCCTTTATCAGCAAACGAAATAAAATAAAGCGCCTAGAGTTCGCGAAAAAATATGTAGAAATGCCAATCAACTTCTGGAAGAAAATTCTGTGGTCCAATGAAAGTAAGTTCGAATTATTCAACCGAACAACAAGGCTCAAAAAGAGAATGGAGAAAGACCGAGAAGAATATCAATAGCAGAATATCATTTGCAGCAAACTATAAAGCACGGAGTAGCATTATGGTCTGGGGTTGCTTTAGTTGATCAGGAGTAGGAAATTTGGTAAAAATCGATGGCATTATGACCGCAGATACCTATATCGATATTCTTCGTGAAAATCTGGAGATATTGCTCTGCGTCGGATTGGAAAATAATTTTATCTTCCAGCAAGACAATGACCCGAAACATACGGCAAAAAGAAGTCAAGCATTTATGAAATCTAATAGAATTAAACTTCTTGATTGGCCTCCACAATCACCCGACCTCATAGAAAATCTATGGTCCGTTTTGGATAAGAAGATTGATAAAATCGGAGTGACTAATAAGGAAAATTATTTTACAGCACTTCAAAAAACCTGGAAGGAGGTGGATGAAAAATATATTCAAAGCCTCGTGGAAAGTATGCCAAGACGACTTCAGGCAATAATCAAAACAAAAGGAAGTCATACTAAATATTAAAATGTATTTTTTTTGCTTTTTCTAATTTTTTTCAAATTTTATTTATACAAAATAAATATGGTCCCTTTTTTGTCCTAGTATTAAATGAATTATTTTTCAAAAAAATTAAATATAAATTAATTTAAACAAGATAAGGAAAAATCTGTTATAAATATTAAAATTTTGTTAATAACAAACTGAGCTAAATTATTTTAAGTTCTCTTCATTTTTGTGACAATTTTTTGAAATAAAAACTTATAATATTACAGTCTCTTTTTTTTGTCAGTCACTGTAATTATCTTACTTTTAAACATAACATCTTTCGTCACATATCTTTTTTGTAATTTATTTTTATAAGTATTTTAATTTAAAAATTCCTTAAGATCTTATACACACATACCTATTTGGAATATATATTATTGCATACATATTGTTATGTTTCCTTCGAAAGAAAAAACAGGACGTATAAAAAGAAGAGCATAAAAAATCACCGCACAAGTTATAGTTTGTGATATTTAATTATCATTACATTAATTAACACATTAGACGTTTCGGCCACAATCTGGCCATCTTCAGTAATTTCACAATATTCTTAAAACGCAGAGTTACATATAGCTGACATTAAATTCAACCGCCGTATGATATAATTATATATAAACGTGTTCTTTCATATGTGAAGGTGTCTCGTACACTAATGTTACACCGCCAATTGTCATATCACGAAAAGTGTAGAACGAAAATTTTCAGATTCTAATTTAATAAATTAACGTATCATTAATATCTTCTAATCGAAATGTGAGAATAGAATCGTTACCTGTTTTACAGCAAAAAAATATAATAATGAATCTCAAGTACATCCTTTGCACAGATGGAAATTTATCGTGACATTGTGTGTTGTTATTTGTCATATATTTTACCACTATTTATATATGAGTCAAAAGTTTAAAAAGTTTTAGAATTATTTATTAAGTGTGAGAGAAATCTTTCTTAAGAAGAGGCAGATAAACATCAGGCAAACCTTCAGTGTCACTTTGCTTGATACCACTTATTTGGCCTTTTATGTATATCATTTCAGAAATTCTTCTTTTCATTAATGACTATTCTGTGTCTAAAATTCTTATGTCAACATAATGTGGCCGAAACATCTAATGTTTTAATTAATGTAATGATAATTAAATATCACAAACTATAACTTGTGCGGTAATTTTTTATGCTCTTCTTTTTATACGTTTTAAATTATAACCATGTTCGTTTTTATGATATATTAAAAAACAGGATTTTTGATTGATTAAGAGCTTATTTTTAGTTAATATAGAATACAAGGAATTGCAATATAAGATGAGACGGGAAGCAGCTGAGAGTCATTTATTAATCAATAGTTAGTTGCTAGGCAACCCTCATGACTCCGTTCATGTCATAGACGTCGATGGTAACACCTCCCCTTTTTGAAAGTGGAACACTGGTAATCTTTTAGTTTCGATAGACTGAATCTGTGACACTGAGATCGCCTAACTACTGGTTGTTGAAGAGGTCCTGTTGAAAAGATTGTCCATTGTTTTCGTGAGGTTGAAGTGCAGTGGAAATTCTTTGAGGGGAAGTGGAAATTTCTTAAGATATAGAGCAAATTTCTTGAGAACTCCAGAATCCACTTGTTTTTGTTCATCATCAAAAGTGTTAATTAATATCTCAAGTGTGTAATTAATATCTCAATAGTTGAAATTCCTCTTGTTGAAATGAGTCGTCTATGTCGTCAACAAATCGAAGTGTAATTTGATTTGAATGAGCTCGAATTAAACGACTTCGGACATCAACAAGTATGTTGTAGATAACTCTTCCAATTTTTTCACTTACTTCGCCAGAAATCATTTATTGTAAGTATGAATTTGAACGTAAACTCTTGTTCCTGGTTCAAAAGTTTTGAATTTCACTTCGTGTCTACGATTGTATTGTTCTTCTTGCCTTTGTTTAGGAAGAGACTTCTAAAGAGTCGAAAATCTGAGAGCCTAAGAAGATCTAAAGTTATCCGTATAGGTTTTTTAAACAAGGGCTCAACAGGGGAGACTTGATTCGGAATTTAGGATTTGGAGTTGATCTATAATATTGTAGGAAAGTCCAAAAATGTTCCGTGACTTTGCCCTTTGCTTCGATTTTTGAAAGCGACCGTTTAAAAGTATCGACAAAACATTCTGCTTGTCCATTAGAGCTAGGATGAAAAGATGGAGTACGGAGGTGAGTAATTCTCTGAGAAAGACAGAAGTTTTGAAATTTTTCCGAAGTGAACTGAGTTTCATTTTCAGAAACTAAACTTTTAGGAAAACCAAATCGTGCAAAGATTTCTTGAAAAATATTAATAGTTTGCTGAGATGTAATTGCTTGTGTCGGAATTATCTCAGGCCATTTTGAAAAGGCATCAACTAGAATGAAATAATATTCTCCGTTTAAAGGATCTGCGAAATCTACATAAATTCTTTGCCATGGTTTTGCAGGAAGAGACCAGCTTGATAATGATACTTTAATTGGTGATTTCGTAGCAAGTGCGCAATTCTTGCAATTTCGAACAAATTCTTTTATTTCTTGATCTATCTTGGGCCAGTAGACATGCGAACGAGCTATGATCTTCATCCACTCCATTCCAGGATGACCTTTATGAATTTGTTTAAGAATTTGTTGACGGAATTGCTGAAGGATTACAACTCTGTCGTTGAAAAGAAGACATTCTTGAATCACGGAGTTTCGACGACGTAGAAATGGTTGTAAATTCGATTCATCACATTCTGTAGCCAAGAATTCAAGGTAAAGTTAATAACTTTTTGTAAAATAACATCTTCTTTAGTTGCATCTTCGATTTGCTGAAAAGAAATTGGAAAAGATTGAAGTGATTCATTGATGACTGAAAACAAATCTGTTTCCAATTGAACGGAAGCAATTACAAAATCCTCTTCAGGACGATGTTGATGACTAATTAGTCTTAATAAAACATCCGCGTGTCCAAATTTGATCGTCTTGATGTACTGGATCTTGAAATCAGAAGATAATAATTGAAGTGCTCATCGCTGAAGACGATTAACTGTATAAACTGGAATTCCTTTTTTGCTTCCAGAAATTTGAAGTAAAGGTTTGTGATCAGTTTAAAGAATGAATTGCCTTCTGAAAATTATTCTATGAAACTTTGTGATTGTAAAAATATTTGCTAATCTCTTTTTCAATCTGTCTGTATTTACATTTTGCTTCTTGGTGCATGACTGATTGCCTTGATTGTGAAATCCGGAAACCTATGAAGAATACACCCTATAACATTTATGTTGCATAAAATATCTAAAGACGTCTATTATGTGTCTTATGTCTAAAAGATGTCTTTTAGATATTTTATATAACATGTATATTATCTGGGCACGTTTCTAATCCTTCATTTGAAGCATTTGTTGCTACAATAATCTCGTGTTGAGGATTGTAATGAGTAAGTAAGAGCTTTGAAGAAAGAATTCTCTTAAACTGGTCAAAAGATTCTTGACATTATGAAGACCAGTTTCATTCAGTTTTAGAATCTTTTTTTAAAAGATTATCCAAAGGACGTCTAAGAGCGTGCATATTTGAAATGAAGCGTGAATAATATTAAATTGCTAAAAAAGAACGTAATGTGGTTAAATTATGAAGTTCTGGCATGCTTTTGATTGCTTTAATTCTTTTAGGATCTGAATGTAATCCTTGACCACTGATGATATAACCGAAATAATTGATCTGTGTAGTAAAGAACCTACATTTCTTTAATTGAAAATGGAGACCGTAATTCTTAATTCGCTCTAGTAAACAAGTTAAATTACGATTATGCTCTTGTACTGTAGCTCTATCAACAACAATATTATCAATATAAGCAAAAACGTTTTTTAGTCCGGAAATCATTGAATCCATTATTGATTTACCTGGAGCTGTGATGACTCCAAAAGGTAAACGATTATAAACGTATAAATCTCGATGTGTATTAATTGTTAATAAATGTTTGGATTCTTCATCGATTTCAATTTGTAGAAAAGCATCAGACAAATCTAATTGGCTAAAACAGTTTGAAAGTTGAGAAAATATTTTATTTGGCAAAGGAAGTGGATGACGACTCGGTTCTAATGACTCGTTGAGTTCAATAGACTAATCTACGCAAACCCTAATCTTTCCATTTTTCTTCCGGACAACAACTATTGGAGTTGCCCTGAATATTGATTTGTGAAATAATTCCATTTTGTTCAAGTCTCGTAAGTTCTGCGTCGACTAAAGATAAAATTGCGTAAGCAACCGGTCTTTTGGGTCTGAAAACTGGTTTTGAATTGGGTTTTAAAAACAGTTTGACTTTTTTTTTCGTGCATCGATCCAATTGAGTAGAGAAAACATCTTTAAATGTTTCTTTTAATAAAGATAAATCAAATTGAGTCGGATCTGCTTTTGAATGGACATTGTAACAAAAACTATTGAGTGTAATTCCATAAATCAAAAGCTGCAAGCTAATCAAAACTCATGACGTTAAGATCCGAATTTGATGTCACGAAACATCGTAGTTGTCTGGTGATTTCATTCAAAGATATTTCGCAATTAAATTCTTGATTGAAATTGATATGATTTCCTGATGCATTGCGAGCAACGTGTGAAGTTATGCAACCTTTTGATTTTCTCAACAAAAATCAATTCTTTTCTAATATTATGTCAAATCCAATATCAAATGCTTGATTGGATGATTATTGATTATAATATTTACAAATTTGCGACTAATATTGGACGCGACTTGATTGACTTTAATCATCTTGACGTTCTGATTTTTAATTACGTCATTAGTTTTAGATTTAACTTTCTGACTTGAAGCACAATATTGGTCTTTGTGACCAACAATATTGTATTTTATGATTTTTGAAAGTGCAAAACTTGGAATTGTCCGCAAAACTAACACGGTGTTAGTTAAAGGAATCTTTGTTGGGTAAGAAACAATTGGTTTGTTTCTTATCTTGAAGATTTCTTAATTTATTTGCGTTTGTCACCTTAAGTTTGCGTTGTTGATCAGATTTAATAAGAGCCACTGAATTCAATTGCTAAACTTTGGTTTTGGATTAAGGACGTGTCATGCTTGAGATTGATTAGACGCTGACATTCCATTGAAAGATCCTCAATTGTAAAATTGTCTGGTTTTGTATCAATTAAATTAAGAAGCTTCGTACAAATATCGGCTTAGAAGGACGATCTTAGAAGGAGATTACATGCAAAGATAAGACATTTAAATTGATCAGCAGTGATTGATGAAATTTTGAATTCTTCGTAACGTTTATTAACCAGGACTACATAAGAAATAAAATCTTGGTTTTAAGATTTCGTTGTATTCATGCAATTATACAACATAGCGCTGATGAAAGAGCGATATTTTCCTTCCAAATAATTGTGTGAATTTATTTACTGTGGTTGCGAAATCATAATCTTTGTATTCTTTTGGTAAAATGTAATCAATGTATTGTACTTTACGTGAGATTGTGTTCATTTTACGTAATAAAAGTCTGACCTTAGATGCGTCGTCTAATTCCTGCGCGTCTACCTGGAATAATCCTTGATATCTGACATACTATGCATCGAATGTTAGATTATTTTCTGGATCGTATATGAATTCAGTCATAGAGTTCGCCAAGGATTCCATTTTGACATCCCTTTGTAAAGAACTGATGAAGTAATCCAAGCCGAAGAAATGTAACTTATGAAATCTTGTTGCATAATATCTCTGCTTCATATAAAATTGTTGTTGTTTTTGCTCCAATTGCTGCTGTAAGAATAGTTGCTGCTGCTGTTGTTGTTGTTGAATGAGAGACATGAGTATCTCTTTGAGATTCATGACCCTCATCGCCAATTGTTATGTTTTCTCCGAAAGAAAAAACAAGATTCTTGTTTGATTAAGAGCTTATATTTAGTTAATGTGGAATACAAGGAATTGCAATGTAAGATGAGAAGAGCAGCAGCTGAGAGTTAATTCATTAATCAATAGTTGCTAGGTCCTCATGACTCCTTTAGGTCATAGACGTCGGTGATAACACATATAAACTTAATTACATAACTGTAGTATGTTTAAATTATAGTAATTAAACTAAAAAAAATATATATGTAAAAAATACAGAACATAAAATAATCTAGAAGGTTGTAGAAAAATTATCATTAACACAATAATATTCATGTAATATGTTCCAGGTAGCAAGTTGATTTTTTAAATGACATCTAAAGATATTTTGACGCCAGCATAACGAAAAATAATATCAACTTGCTATCTGGGATAAATAACTCTTTAAAATGGTATTTTATATATGTATATATATTTTTTTTCAATATTTCAAACTCTAAATGTATCAATATTTTCTTTATTTTTCATTGATTCGATTGCTTTGAGTTGTGCTTGTTTTATTTCTATTTGCAAAGTTTGCATCCGTTTAAGTGTTGCAATTCTAAATTGTGAATTTCATTTAAATAATTTTTTCATGTTCATTTTTTTCACTCATACTTTCTTCATGCTTTTGTTTAGTATGTGCTAGTTGTTGATCTTGTTCCATTACTCGTTTTATGCGTTCCATATGTAATGTTTCTTCTGTGTTTGACAATTTAGTTTCTGTTGTGTTTCTTTTTTGTATTAAAGAACATGTTTATTTTAATTTTTCATTATCCAATACGTTAGATAGTTGTCTTTTTGCATATTTGATTATTGTTCTTCTCCACTATACAAAGTTGTTAATGTATCATCCTTCTTCGTAGAACTAAATAAATCTGTAAAGCAAACACACAACATA
>JAANIC010005952.1:0-14316 GCA_017607545.1 Acromyrmex charruanus | reverse complement strand
CTCTCTCTCTCTCTCTCTCTCTCTCTCTCTCTCACTCTCTTAATCTCTCAATCTCTTTAAGTGAAATATGACTCAAAGAGAAAATGTTTTTAAAATAATATCTCACTTTAAAAGAATGATGTCTCATTCCAAAATAGTGAAAATCTGCCACTCTTAAACAAGAATGGTAGTATTTTCACTCTTTTTTCAAGACTGATTCAATTTTCAATCTCTTCGAATCAAATTTCACTTCACGAGATTTAGAGAGCACACATACTTCGCACAAACACAATATACAATATACAACACAATATACAATACACAAAAATATACATAAATATAAGTAATAATAAGTACCTTGCAGTTTCTATATTGTGTGTATTTATACAATTTTCATTATCCGAATCTAATTCTATACTTTGATTATCACCGGTAGCTATTACTTGAAACATTAAGTCTCAATTAACTAAAATATATTTATTATATAAATAACATAATTATGTTAATATTATAAACTTAGTATATAAAATTGTCATTGTATACCATTGATTTCTATGTCAGACATATTTGATGTGATAAATGAAACAAATGCTGTTTTCATAAGATGTACTATATTGGAAATATCAGGATCAATATCTACTTATATTTGTGGTGATCCCCCATCAATTACCATATATGATTGCTTTTCTCTGAAGTTATTTTAAAATCCATGGCTTCTTGAATTGAGTAACAGTTCTTTGTTATAATAAAATTTTACATTTTACAATCTTTTATATATATTTATACATACATTTGAATTATTTTTACTTCTTGAGAAATTAAGACGGATTGATTATACTTATTACACATTTCATTCCATGCCAGGTCTTTATCTTTTAGCATTGTACTATCGCTTTTTTAAATTTCAATTATATGTTTGTATTCGTTGAGTATTTGCAAAAATATTTTATGTTCTAAACCTGTTTAATGCTTGTTTTTACTGGGGAAGTTCTTCTTCTTTCTCCTTGCATGACATTTTATATAAAATTATATTTTTATTAATAATTTTTTATAGATAAAGAAGTATTACACCACAGAATTATATTTTAATAATATTTTATTTACTTGATTATTTAAAATAAGATATATTATATTCTAATCCTTGATACTTTGCTTCGTTTGTTTGTTAGGTTAGGTATAGCAAGAGTGCTAGTGCATATGTGTAATCATAGAGCATGGGTTATACATATAAAAGATGTTATAAGGCCTGTATTCATAGTCAAAACTCGAGGCAGCGTTTGAGGTCGTCTTGGTCAAGACTGTCTTAGGCCGGTATTCATAGTCAGATCTTATATTCAAGACCGTTTAAGTACGGTCTTAAGAAGTCATGAACCAATCAGAGGGTCGCATTAGCGTCTTAAGACATTACTTAAGATAATCTTGAAATAAGAATCGATTATGAAATACCGGCCTTAAACTCCCGTTCATTAAAGAATTCAAATGGATTTTGACTATCACGGATACATCTTTTGGGATACGAATTTGTATCTCGTTTTCTTCTTCTTGAGAAGCTAATATCCTGAATTTCAACATTCCAAGATTTTCTAGATCCATTATTACTATAAAATAATACAACTGGATTATACTGTGCACTCTAGTTTTCGTTATTACTCCTTTTATACGTAGGGTAAAGTCGCCTATTATGGGATAGGCTCCCAATATGAGACAGCGGGATTTCTGCTAAACTAATAAACGCATGTTGTTAGTTTTATTATAAACTTGTTACTCATAGAGTGAAACATATTTAGTAGAAAACTCATTATTAGATTATGCGTGTAGTAATTGTGAAAAAAGATTTTTGAAATTGGATGTTGTCGAATTTTATTGAGGTCAATCTTCAAATCTTGTTTTATTATATAATAAATAAATATTTGGTAATAAAGTCTGTATACAATGATAGAGTAAGGTCGTATTAATAGGAAAACACGTGATATAATGATTTGTTTAACTGTAAAGATTAGATTTGGTGATCATAAAACCGCAAGGCATGGAAGTCGTAATATGAGATACAAGATATATGAAAGCATCTAAACGATTCAATATCTTAAAGCATATTATTGAACGAATATTAATGCATATTAACGAATGTTAAAAATGATATTCTATTGTTAAGATTATTCACACACACACACACACACACACACACACACACACACACACACACACACACACACACATAAAAAATTATATAATTATTATGTATAACATTCACATTCTTTCTTCTACTTGTATGTAATATAATAAAAGCATGTATAAAAAGTTTATCTTTATTTTTTCCTTAGTTTTCTGTTATGAAATACCACCTCATACAAAAAAACTCTTGTACCTCATATTAGGAACCCATTTTTTGAATGAGAAAAATCAGCACTTTCGATAAAAAATTTCACATACAACAAAGTATAGCTGTTATCGATCGCTAACTTAGATGGTAAATCTTGAATATATTTCTCATAAAATTGACACGAAAATAGGAGTTAAAGTTGCAAATTAAATAAATTACAAATCTTTAAAAAAAGATATCTCATATTAGGCGACTTTACCCTATATGATTTTTGCTTAAGTCGTCCTTCGATTCGATTTGGCAAAGACAATCTTATTTATCTATATGTATATATATATATATATATATATATCTCAAATAAAATAATCGTAAATAACTATGAATTCATAACCAATAAGCTAATCTCAAGTTCGTGCTTATAACAAATAAGGTACGTTTATGAATTATGTTGCGATTGTTCAAGATGCTCTGAAATAAGATCATCCTCGATAAGCAATGTCTTGAGATTTTTTTCAAGTACAGACTTATTCATGACTACTTATTTCATGACTATGAATCGAAACGTCATCTTAAGACTGTACTTGAGATGGTCTTGAAAATAAGTCTCGACTATGAATACCATCCTTAGGCCGGTATTCATAGTCGATTCTTATATAAAGACCTAAGTAATGTCTTAAGACGTTTATGATGACTGGTAACGATGATTGGTTTGTGACTTCTTAAAGTCGTATTTAAGACGGTCTTGAATATAAGATCTGACAATGAATACCGGCGAGTGGGTATAAAGAGAGTGACGAATTACAGGATGTCGACATTTCTAGCAAATACTTAATCATATAGCGATAGGCAACTTAAAACATAAGTTTTATCTTTTGAATCTCGTTTATGCACGTTGCATTTATTGTGTACAAAATAACGATAAAACCGGGGTTGGGTTAGTTAACTTTTTTTAAATTAAATTAAGGTTAATGGCTTATAACATTAATTTACATTCAAAGTTTCATGAACAAAATACTAACTCAGTTAATGTAACGTTAAGATTGAATTAACTCAAATCAAATAAAAAGAAAATTTTAGATACAAAATATTAATAAAAATTTACTCTATTAAAATAATTTTTTATTATATAATCAATGCATATCACAAATAAAAAAGAAATAAGTTACATAATTAATGTTAAAAGTACATTCAATTTCACAAATAAATTATATTATTAAATATTTGTATTATTTTAACATAAATTAAACAAACAGAAAAACAAAACTACGACCCTAAAACAATTATAATAAAATAAGAGAATTTTTTAAACAGTAAATCAATAAAACATGTCATCGAGTTAAAATATAAACTTTAATTTGACCGGTAACAAAACAAAACAAACGTTTTGATCCCTGTTGAATCATTTTTAATGTGAACAAAAATAACAATGGAAATATTACATAGATAAAATATATAAAAATTAAAATTCGCTCTCGTATCAAATATAAATCTCTCTCCAAAGTAAAATGAAAATTATAAGGAAGTTGTAATCGACAACAAGGTATTCCTCTGGCTTGTGTATGTAGATTAAGGACGAACATGTTTCTGTTAGAAAGTACAAAATGTAATGTAAAATTGCCACAGGAATAAGAAATCAAAAATAATAAGAAAAGTACAAAACGTGTCGCAAGTAATAAAAATAAAAATAAAAAGACAAAAAATAATCTAATATTGCGAAATGTACATAAGAGTCATTAATGCGGATACAGAATGTGTGATGTACCGTCATACATTATATATATTTAATTTAGTCACAGATAAATATCTTTTATTGAGTCAAAGTGATATGTTATCTCTTATTAGGAAATTCGATGAGATTGAATGTAATCATCTTTCTAAGATGCTCAGAGTCAATGTGAAGTACAAAATATAAAGACAAGAAAGTTGGAGTGGTAAACTAAAAAGGAAGGGGAACATAAAAGGGAGAAAACAAGGTAGAGGGAAGAGAAAATGGGGAGAGGAGAAATGAATAGAAAAAAAATGCAGCTAAGAAGGAGAAAGAGATTGAATGATCTGTGAGTAAGTTTCAGGTAAAGATTCAGTATCATTTTGTTTATTAAGACCTTGTTTCTGTCTTCTAATGTGAATCATTTCAGACACCAATCTCTTATTATACGAAGATTCGCAGTTTAAAATTTTCACCTCGTTCCATCTGAAATTGTGATCAAAATTAACACGATGATCAGTTATGACAGTAGGAAAACCAGTATTCTTCTTAATGTCCGAGATATGTTCGTGTAATCTCGTACTCAATTTTCTTTTTGTCTGACCAACATAACTCGCCTCACAATCATCACAGGAGATCTTATACACTACATTGTGATGGATAGGAAATCAAGCGTATCTTTTCCTTTTTTTATAAAACTTTTTAATGTGTTAGGGATAGAAAAGGCTAGTTTACAATGGAACATACTGGAAATAGGAAGGAAACTTTCGGAAATAGACTTGACGTAAGGAATCGTAAAATATTTGTCTTTCTCTTGTGTATTATGTGTAATATGTTTATTATGTATATGAAACTTTAATCTTTGTTTAATTGTAGAGAAGATAAAAGAGAGAGGATAATTATTTAAAAAGGTATGAATAGCATCTATCAGATTTTTTTGTTGGAACCGTGGATGTGATAAGAGGGTAATAATTTTGTCAATGAAACTGATAATAGTGCCTTTTTTATGGCAAAGAGGATGATTTGAATGGAAATTAAGGAACCTTCCCGAAAACGTCTTTTTATGATAAATGTCAAATATAATTCTCTGATTATCTATAACAAGCATCAAGAAAACTCAATTTGCTACTTGTATCAACTTCTAAAGTAAATCTCGTATATAAAAATATTTAAAATGTCATTGATGGTATCAGATGGAAGCGCAAGAATGACATCATCAACATATCTAAAGTAAAACAATGGTTGTATTGACAATTTTTTAAGTGCTATTTCTTCTAGATCTTGCATTACAATGTCAGCGATTATCGGCGATAACGGTGAACCCATTGGAGTACTAAAAACCTGTTTGTAAGTTCTGTTATTAAAAGCAAAAAAAGTTGGATCTAAAATAAATCTAACTGTAATAATGAATTCGTTTTCTGAGATGTTTATCTTCGCCGAAATGTAAACCCATCTCCTATCGATACTATTTAATACTAGCTCAACAGGAATATTAGTAAAAAGGGATACTACATCTAACGAAGCCAAGACATATTCAGAATCAAAAACAGTACCATTTAAATGCTCAACTAAATGGAAACTGTCTTTAATGTGACTAGGAACTTTTGGTATGCTATCATTAATTATATTAAAAAAGGAGAAAGATAATATAATGGACTGTTAATAGAGGACACAATCACTCTCAATGGGTTACCGTCTTTATGTATTTTAGTCAAAACCGTAAGCTCTAGGTATAACATCATCAGTTGTAAGCAATCTCCGATATGTTTGTTCGTCAATAAACCAATCACGCTTCCATTTCACCAACAATATATGTAAATCCAGAGTCAACTTCCTACTCGGATCTTTATTAATGATTATATAAGTGTTAGTGTCTGAAAGAATCTCCTCCATTTTCGATACGTAGGCGTCCTTATCAAGAGCAACAGTAACATTTCCCTTGTCAGCGTTTGTGATAAGTATATTAGGATGGTCATTAATAAATCTTTTTGTAACATGTAGCCACTCCAAAATCTGTTTGTCAGTAAAAGTAGGAGAAGGGAAATTGTTGTGGAATTTGTTAAGTATTGGGAAAGAATTATTTCTGACAAAGTTGATGATATTCTTAGGACGACCACTTATATTATTTTCAATGTGTTTGATAAATTCAATCAAAGTTTTGTCTTTGTTATCTTTATTGATAGGACGCCCAAATTTTTCGCCAAGTTGTAATAAATATCGAACTTCTAAGGGAATGTCACTGTCACTTAAATTAACGAACCATTTGTCATGTAGCGTATCTAGGGGAGGGCCTCATAAAATTTTTCTGGATTAATGTCAATTCTTTCAGAATTAGAATGAATATTTTGTGAAACATTGTCGACTGTAAGTTGAATATTTAAAGAGTTGTTATTCGTGTCATTAGAAACAACATATGAAATAGATTTGATTTTAGATTTGGATAATTTAAAATTTGTATGTCGCAACCAATCTATTTTTTTATTTATTCTGAGCATTTGTTCAAAAAAATAAGAATTGTTAATATGATCTAAGTATTTAAAAAAATGATAATCTACAGAGACGGTAAAATATCAGAGATTGTATTCGAAAATATTATTTCTGGTTACATGCAAATGACAGTAAGCATCTTTTAACTCTAATCGCATAATTGCCTTTACATGGTTCAGTTGGATCCTTTCAAGTCTTTTGTACGAGATGTTATTGTATAATGAAAAACAATTAGATTTAGTAAACTTGTATAAATGTGGAGGAACCAATTTTAGTTTCAAGCAAGAATTAAGAAATTTGATGCGAATCCTAATATTCACACTCAATTTGACAAGATTGCATAATTGCGCTTCCATCTGATACCATCAATGACGCTCTAAATATTTTTAATTCTTTACATATGAGATTGCAATTTACTTTAGAGGTTGGTACAAGTGGCAGATTGAGTTTTCTTGATACGATGCTTGTTATAGATAATCAGAGAATTATATTTGACATTTATCATAAAAAGACGTTTTCAGGAAGGTTCCTTAATTTCCATTCAAATCATCCTCTTTGCCATAAAAAAGGCACTATTATCAGTTTCATTGACAAAATTATTATCCTCTTATCACATCCACGGTTCCAACAAAAAAATCTGATAGATGCTATTCATACCTTTTTAAATAATTGTTATCCTCTCTCTTTTATCTTCTCTACAATTAAACAAAGATTAAAGTTTCATATACATAATAAACATGTTACACGTAATACACAAGAGAAAGACAAATATTTTACGATTCCTTACGTCAAGTCTATTTCCGAAAGTTTCCTTCCTATTTCCAGTATGTTCCATTGTAAACTAGCCTTTTCTATCCCTAACACATTAAAAAGTTTTATAAAAAAAGGAAAAGATACGCTTGATTTCCTATCCATCACAATGTAGTGTATAAGATCTCCTGTGATGATTGTGAGGCGAGTTATGTTGGTCAGACAAAAAGAAAATTGAGTACGAGATTACACGAACATATCTCGGACATTAAGAAGAATACTGGTTTTCCTACTGTCATAACTGATCATCGTGTTAATTTTGATCACAATTTCAGATGGAACGAGGTGAAAATTTTAAACTGCGAATCTTCGTATAATAAGAGATTGGTGTCTGAAATGATTCACATTAGAAGACAGAAACAAGGTCTTAATAAACAAAATGATACTGAATCTTTACTTGAAACTTACTCACAGATCATTCAATCTCTTTCTCCTTCTTAGTTGCATTTTTTTTCTATTCATTTCTCCTCTCCCCATTTTCTCTTCCCTCTACCTTGTTTTCTCCCTCTTATGCTCCCCTTCCTTTTTAATTTACCACTTCAACTTTCTTGTCTTTATATTTTGTACTTCACATTGTCTCCGAGCATCTTGGAGAGATGATTACATTTAATCTCGCATTGCCTAATAAGAGATAACATATCACTTTGACTCAATAAAAGGTATTTATCTGTAACTAAATTAAATATATATAATGTAGGACGGTACATCACACATTCTCTATCCGCATCAATGACTCTTATGTACATTTCGCATAATATTAGATTATTTTTTGTCTTTTTATTTTTATTTTTATTACTTGCGACACGTTTTGTACTTTTCTTATTATTTTTGATTTCTTATTCCTGTGGCAATTTTACATTACATTTTATACTTTCTAACAGAATCATGTTCGTCCTTAATCTACATACACAAGCTAGAGGAATACCTTGTTGTCGATTACAACTTCCTTATAATTTTCATTTTACTTTGGAGCGAGATTTATATTTGATACTGCGATCGAGAGCGAATTTTAATTTTTATATATTTTATCTATGTAATATTTCCATTGTTATTTTTGTTCACATTAAAAATGATCCAACAGGGATCAAAACGTTTGTTTTGTTTTATTACCGGTCAAATTAAAGTTTATATTTTAACTCAATGACATGTTTTATTTATTAACTGTTTAAAAAATTGTCTTATTTTATTATAATTGTTTTAGGTTCGTAGCCCTTTGTCTTTCTGTTTGTTTAATTTATTGAGCCTTATTACTATTATAGTTTAACATAAATATTTTATTGTAACATTTATAAGATTTTAGAATATAATTAATATTTATCATAAGAAAATAATATTTGCATATAAATTATACTGCGTATAAATTCTATATCAATAATATAATAATATAATTATTTAATATAATCATGCATTCGCCATTACCATCGTTTTACTTCCATATAATTTGTGGATATATAGTGTTTTTTGCAAGGTTTTTTATGGAAGAAATTTTTAGTCTAAATATAGCATATCATCTAATAATTTTTTGATTTGTATTGTGACATATAGTATAACATATATTGTTAAACTTATCTTCAAAAAATTGCTTTAAATCTATATTATTATTACTTAATCTCATCTTTATATCTTCTAAAAATTTTTTCCATTTCTTGAAAAAATTGAAAAGTTTTACTAGTTACAAGAAACAGTGTATCATGTTTGTAATGTCTAAGTGTAGTTTATTATACTTGGATAGATTGATTTTACGACTGCCGATATAGTTAATGCAATTATGACAAACCTTGTTCGTCTTTATTATACTAAAAACGATATAAGCATGATGTAAAGTATTTAATTCAGCACGCGATAAAATAATTTCTTTATTTGTTGTATTCAATTTAAAACTGTTAATATTTGGTTGCGGTATTTCAATGTTTTTATTTGATTGTAATAATTTATTGCTTTTATTTTTAATGATGGATAAAAAAATCTTGCAAAAATTCTCGATCATTTTCATTATAGTTACTAGTTGATATTTTTTTCATATAATGTGAAATATTAATTAATTTCAAATCGTTTTTTTATTGAAGTGTATTTAATATATAATGTTCCATACGTGCGTTACATACGTAATACTAAAAATAAATTTTCGATACAATCTTGCGTAAATCTACCAGCCAAAACATATGTATAATTTTTATCAATTTATCAATTTTAACAAATATGTTGATAATTCAATTAGCGATTTTGTACTTATTATCATGCCTTTCTGAAATAGTTTCCAATTATTTTTGTTATCAAAAGTTAACGATGAAATTAATTCGATAAATTCATTTAGAAAATTCATAACTTTGTTAAATTTTTCAAATTTATTTTTACTTATTTCCCAAATTATATTTCTAATATTTATCTAACTATTTTAAATCAAAGAACCATTTGTTTTATTAGCCACGAGGTAGTTATATATTCTGGTTTTGAATCTTCTGAAGCTAAATATTCTAATGCTGTACTTACTTTGACTTAAAACATGAGAAGCATTTTTTACACGTATTTTTTGAAAATGTTTTGATCTAAAAACTCATCATGTAATTTTGGACATAATGATAATAGGAAATTCTTTTGCTTATTTAACAATTCGTGGTAATGTTGACAGCATGTGCTACGTTTGTTAGTAAATTATATTTTTTTACATAATTATTTGGGATGGTAATAATTTCATGATTAAGCATTCCTTCTATGAAATTTTTGAATGCATGCATACTTTCATAAAAAAAAGAAAAGATATCTGTTTTGATCGCATGGATGAATGCATTTATTTTGTATTGTCGCATATTTTGATGCTTGAATATTAAATGCTCTCTACATAGCCTGATTTAGAGCACCTATATAATTACGGCGTGAACACATAATCCGATTTCTTCAGATTTTTAAATAATTTCTATTATAATTTCTTTATATACTGATCCTTGAGCTTTGTTACTATTGTAGTATAATAATACGCAATTACTTGTTTCCACCGTTGTACTACACTTGCGAACATAAACACTAAACAGTATGTCACAATTTCGTTTTGATTATGGTTAGGTAACGTTACTTTTCCAATAGAAGAAGTAAATGTTGATGTATCTAAGAAAACACTCGGAGTTGTACTTATTTTATCTAAAATGACTACACAGTCTTTATCTTTACTATTACTGAATTGTGAAACTTTTATACTTAAAAGTTCATATATTTCATACAATATTCCACTTCGAAATTTTAACTTTTCAAGTTTTCTATTTAATGTTCTGACGGAAGTGGAAAGCTCTGATGCAAAAGCTCTTTATATCCTGATACGCCATAGGCAAATTTTAAATGATATGCTTTGACTAACGTTGCATCATAGCACTTTATAACTTTTTTATATTTTTTAGTTAAGAGCTCTATCTGATCTTCATTAAAAAGTTGTCAAATAATTGTAGGAAACTTTTTAGTAATGCATACTTGTTTTTCTAATTCCTTAATCCTGTTTTTATATTTGTTTTGCAAACGTTTATGTCTCTTTTTCATACTCATTCGTAACGATTCCGAAGCAGTTTTTCTAATTTTTTTTTTCTTGTTTTTTTTCAACGTATAATAAATTTTGTCTATCCAAATTTCTGTTCTAAAACTAATGTGTCGTCTTGTATAATGTTTTCATCAATATGTAATTCCGGTTGTTCCTTCTTCTACAGTTTTTTTCGCTTATTTGTTGAGTTACTGCTGCTTCTTCTTCGATATCAAATGAAAGATTTTTTGATTGCCATTATCCTTCTTTCGGATTCTTTATAGATATTGTTAACAGTACTAACATAATCTGTTGCAGATACTATTGTCAAAGACTGTTCAATTTCATTTAAATCAATAGCATTTTTTGAATGAAAATAAATAACATTATGTAATTAGTAATAATTACAATGATGAAAAAATAAATTATTATTTCGAATTAATTATTACAATATAACTTTTTGTATGCTATTAACAATTATATACTTAACTATCTTTTTATTATTTCTAATACAAACTAAGATAATAATAAATGGTTCTTTTTTTTATTTGAGTTCTAATTCTCCAAATATTGTTGGAACTGCTGTACATTTAAGTTTGTTCCATCGATACGTGTCTTTTCTCACATATTTGAGGTAAAATGAAACTAAAAATAAGAAACTAATTTTACTTCAAAAAAAAAAATTATAATAATATAACACACAAAAATACAATAAATTAAAAATATATAATAAGTTATGAATACATTTAATCAATTTTTTGTTCCAAATGTGATTGCGCGCCGATAATTGACAAAAATTAAATATATTCGTAACATCTAACTTTGACCGTTCGGCGTTCTTTACTTTATTCATGATGATTTTTACATGGTCGTTCTTATTATAATATTTATACACACGGCCTAAATAACGCGTTCTCTCTATACATATCGGTTGTGAGGAATATTTCCGAAGCCTCAGTGGTCGAGTTGGCTAAGACACTCTTCCCGGCAAGTTGAGGGGTCTCAGGTTCGAACCCTGGCTGAGGTAATATTTTTCGCAATAAGTTTCTTTCTGTTTTTTAGAGGTTTTATTTAGAAGAGGTTATTAAAATGTTTCATAATGATTGTGTTGAAAATCCGACAATTATCGGCGCGTAATCACATTTGGAACAAAAAGTAGATTAAATACATATATTCGTAACATCTAACTTTGACTGTTCTTTACTTTATTCAATAAATGTAAAATATAAAGTTCAGCAAATATTTAAAAATAAAATGTAAAATTAAATATGCAAATATATAAATATATTTCACATAATGCTGCATGGTTTAATATTTTATTTTCCAGATTGGCATTTTTTATCCATACGTTTCGGCGATAAATATCTTTTGGAAAATAATTCATTTTAACGCTTTTGCTAGTATTATTACAACCAACTGTTACAAAGTACCATCTCGCCAAAAAAATGTCTACATAAAAATTATTAAAAACATATTTTGTCTAATATTATTCATTACATAGCAACAAGAAAACATTTATAAGGTAAATATAATGTTTGTATTTAACCTAATCTAACGTCTTCTTCAGCAGGATTAAGTGGCAATTGTGAATCCCTTGTTTGATTTTCCGATCCTACCATGGCTATTTCACAGAGTTTGTACTCTGCACCTATCTAATCTGACAATTAACTGGAAGTTTTGCTATAAATGACAGAACCAATCAGCATTAAGTACATGCGTTGGCGTCACTTTCTTAATACCCACTCTAGACTGTTTTATTTAATCAAGATCGTTTTGAGATCGTAAGGGGCTCCGCATAATAAAAGGAATAGGGGATAGAGAATAAAAATTTCAACCTATCAGAAACTATGTATTTTACAATACATGATTTCTGATAGGTTGAAATTCTTATTCTCTGTTCTCTGTTCCTTTTATTGTGTGGAGCCCCTAACAATTCATAGTCACGAAATAAAAAAGATGACCTCCGAGAAGAAGTTTTTCCTTAAGAAATTCTTATTTGATTTAATGTTGTCTTGACAAAAATGTCTTGAAGTTGAACTTATTTGATATTCGGCTGTTTTCGTAATATTTCGGCTAGATTTTTCATAGAGACACTGCATTTGAGAAGTATAAATTTACGAAATTACTATATTATTTTTTGTATGATTAAGCTGTGCTTATGGATTCCGACTGAAGTACGTTCCCTGGTGAAAAAATTTCGCTGAAATTATTCTATGTTTGGAACACTTTAGCAAAATTGTTGATTGAAAAATTATTGAAATTTCACTGAAAGTTAATTTTTCAGCTAACTGAAAAATCGCTGAAATTGAACTGAAATTTCTCTGAACTTCTGTAGAAACTTTTTTTAAAATTTCTCTGAAATTTTACTGAAATTTTGTTGAAAATAAATTTTTCAACAAAAAATCGCTGAAATTAAACTGAATTTTTTCTGAAATACTGTTCCAAAACAAGGATTAATTTCAATAAAATTTTTCTATCGGAGTTGAAGAATTGATTTTACAGATCTGTCTTGTTTGTCTTGTCTATATTTTTCCTGTAGTACTGCAAGTGGTAATTAATATTAAGAAGATCCCGTTCACCTCAAATTTTGATAAAAATACACTGAATCAATGTGTTTTCGTGTAAAAATAAATATTTGACAAGAAAATGGTATCGCGCTACTCCACAAACCGAAATATATCATTAAAGTTGACGACTATTTAGGTTAGGAAATCTGTCACAGCAGTGGCTCATTGCTTTCAAAACACAAATTCGCTGCTTTAAAAATAATATAAGAAAATAATTTGTATTTTTAAAGCAGTGAATTTATGTTTTTAAAGCAGATTTGTTTTAAAGCACAGAAACTTAAGTTATTTAAAATTAATTGGTTTCTAATGTTTTTTATATGAACTAAAGTTTAAATCCAGCATTTTTTAAAAATATATGCTGTAACTATAAATGCGACTTTCCGTTGTCCAAATTCCTATAAATTTTGAAGAAAATTACAAATGTTTTATAATGTATTATTAAATTTGTTAATTAAAATTAATAATATTACCTAACGATTTAAATATAAGTAAATCTATCGTGAATCTCTGGCGTTTCTAACTTTTTGTATATGCTTGTTTTAATGTGAAACATAAAATGTCATATAAAGTCTTTTGATGTTACATTTATATAGGCAAAATTTACAAGAATCATATTCGTTTATGATCGGTTAAATCTCGGTCAAAACATTTCCCGTATGAATTTTGGCCACAAGTTTGCATTATCAATAACTTTTTGAACAGCGAGCTAAGAATCTTTATTTAATTGCTTTATTATGTGAATATACTATTTTTCAATACAATCAAATAAGAGTCTGTAGTAGAAAAATATCTTGTCCGTCTACAAGAACGTGATCACAACGCATGATCATATCGATACATTTAAATATGATAGATTTTCTAACTTCAATAGTCATCAACTTTGATGTTTTGAGTGTGTTTTTTTTTGGTAACGGAGGGGAAATGCCTGACGCATACCCCGGGCCTC
>JAANIC010005948.1:69299-107150 GCA_017607545.1 Acromyrmex charruanus | reverse complement strand
GTCCTACTTTTTCGGTCAAGGAACTTAATCCCTTTGACCCGGGACTGGACCTCGTGCGATCTCAGGTATTCAAGGGAAGTGAATACGAGGGGTGATGTCAATAAAAGACAGGGAAATATCTTAGATTACATTTATTAATAAAATAATAAACAAGGGGTTTTGTACATTATAACTTCCTTTTACAAAAGATTTTTACTATCTATAACTTGTGAATGCGTGTATGTGTGTGTGTGTGTGTTTGGAGGAGAAAGGGTTAGCGGGTACGGGTGGCAAGGAACGTATTGCAGGAGCACATCGGGATGAGGTGTTTAAAAAACACGGTGTAAGGTGCGGGATTTCCGGGGATATATACGGTCACTAATCTGTCCCCTTCGTGGGAGGAGGACGTATAGAACCGGAACATCCGATCCCGGTTGATCGGCTCGGAATTTATTCGAAGGGGCGGGAGTTGATCCGAAGGAGGAAGAGGGAGTGGGTATCTTTGTTCGTAAGGAGGAGGGGGAGGGAATCGTTGCTCGAGAGGAAGAGGGAGAGGGAATCGTTCCTCGAGAGGAGGAGGGGAATAACCAAGGATTTTTTGGATATCAAGGTCGATAACAGGAGAAGAGATAAGGTCCAATGGTTGCGTTGGTGAGTAGGAGATTTCTGTGAATTGTTCTATAGTCGTTTGTGTCGGCGCGATATTAGGTAGCCCTGGGGTTCCACCTACTCCTCCGGTTATAGGGGGGTCGTCCGCGTTTCTTGATAGTACGCACTACGAACCGACGAGTTAAAAATTGAAGTATGTTCTTTTGAGACGCGAGTATAAATATTTATCCACAATGAGCTTTTCCACGCGGGGAAACGCGGGGTGGACTGTAAATAATTATGACTTACTTATTAATTGTCCCCAAGATATCGGGTAGGTTCTAGGCGAGTGGGCTAAGGAGGTCCATCTTCAGCGAAGAGTGTCTGCAGGGCAGTAGCTGTGGCGTATGGCTAACTTTAAAAATTCACACTCGGACGGGATCGAACTGGCGTGATTAGCGCGAGTTAACGATTTTCGGACTGTTCGAGATAACGAGTAACTACTCCACTGATGTGCACTTAAGGGGTAATATCACCTTGTGACTTTTTTTTTCTCCATTTTTTGTTTATTGGCTTAAACACTCCCTAAACTATCCAAGAATGATAGGAAATGTTGATTATGGGGGGAGGAAATATTTTAAGTTTATCAAAATAGCGATTTTCTGAGCGTAGTCGGGGAGCGAATGATGTTCGTATCTCGCTTTCCGAGCGCTCCCTCACTGAAGAGGCTAAAGCTGCCCGTAAAGATGCAACTTCATCCAGAAAAGATGAGGACCAAGAGAATCTTCATTTGGAAGGCTAATTGTATGGAGCAGGCATTGCAGATTAAAGGTAAAACAAAAATTTCACTAAAAACATACTACTTGAAACTTTAAACGCGTTTATCTCGAAACCATGTTTTTTGAACTTGGCGTACACATAGAGCCTACAATTTTCAACCGATTGCTTTGAAATTTTTACTGTATCTTAAAAACATGATTTTCTAGTGAACATCGGAGGATTTTTTCGATATTTGTTGTTGAACCGATTTTATAGCCGATTTTCGATCGATTTTTTCGAAAAAAACGGGTTTTTCAATCAAAACGATGCCATTTTTTTTTAAATTCATTTTTCAAAAAAATCCGTCGATGTTCACTTCATTTTACCTTATATTTGAAGAAAATCTTTGGTTTTTTGTTCTAGATAAAAAATTGTGACCTGTAGATGTACGCCAATGCGGATGTATAAAAAAAAACGGCTTTTTTTCAGTGTGCTTCCACGCCGCCATTTTGTATTTAAAAAATTGAATAAAATATGTTTTTTATACCTAAAGACTTGTACTTTCATTAGTGCAAAACCCCATATTAAAAAAAATTTTTTTGAGTTCACAGTAAGCCTTTGAAATAAGGCTCAGTTTTGCAGGTTACAAGGTGATATTACCCCTTAATGGTTTTTTAAATTCTGTACTGACCCGGACTGGATGGTTTTAAATTCTGTACTGACACTCTGTGCTTCCGCGGGACCTCTATTTATACCCCGAAAAAAGGGTGTTCAGCTCTTTGTCTAGGATGCTAATGTTAGTTGTAATGTCACGCGAGATTTACAATTTTTATAACGTTTTATCGTGGTTGCTCTAAAGTACATAGAGTAGTTTTGAGAAGAAGAGAAAGTGATTTATGGTTTAAAAAGCCAAGATTGCTTCGAGACGGATGACGAATTCTATTATTCTCGCGGAAAATATGACTAGATAAGCAGATGGTTACCATGCTATCATTGTCAGTGCGAGTCTGGTTTCAGATAACGCTCCTGTTGGAAGTTATTCTATGTGTTTACGATTTTTTTAAGTGCGATATGACGCTTGTTTTAAGATAAAGTTGTTAGTCAGTCTCGAATGATAAAGCCTAGAATTTTACTATTGCGTGACTTCGGTACATTTGTAGTGTCTTTGCAATCTTGTCTCTTTTTGGGCCTACATTAAGCTTATCATTCTTTCCGGGTTGATTGACGTTTCGAGTTTTCGCGGCCCCTGTCCGGTCCCTCTTTCAATTCTATCAGTCCGTTATCAGAAGGCGTTGCTCGGGTCTCGTAGACGCCCACCATAGTCGCGGCGAAGAGAAAAAAAAATATCGTGGCGTCTGTAGGACGTAACAGTATAATAATAAAAGTATGACAGTATAATAATGAAATACGTATTAATAGTATGAAATGACTTTCAAAAATTCGCTTTTGTTGAATACAAAATAAAAAATAATTGTTAAAACTTCATCTAGCTTATCCTTTGTAGCGTTAGAATGTGTGTATAAGTACTTTAAAATATATAAAAGAATAACACAATTATTATGTAATGTTCCAATTTTATACATAATCATTCGATGAAATTTATGTAAGTGTCCAAATTTTGAGTGCTAGTAAAATTACACATAAAACAGTTACAACTTTGTTGTAATTATTTACCTGTTCACATAAGTCCTTCGACATTATAACAACAATTGAATAATTTGTAAAGAATTGTTACTGTCTCATTTATCTGAAATTATATTAACGTAAAATAAAAATTTATAGTAAAATTGTAAAGTTTGCATTCATTTCGCCATTTCAAATAAAATTTTGACATGTGTAATTTTATTGTTGCTTGTGTTATTGTTCTAATTATAAATAATTATAAATGCTTTTAATCTACTGTAACTATACCTTATAGTAAACAGTTTGACATATGTAGTTTAATGTAAGAAATAAAACTCTAATCAAAACGAAATAAAAATGCACAGGTAAATTCAAGATAATATTATCAAATGTCCATATAATATGCTTTTCGATCAATTCATATACTGATAGATAGAACGTTACAGCATCCGTAAAATACCATATCATTCGTATTAACATTTGTACTTTGAATACTATATTTAGTTTGCGTGATATATGGCATAATTGTAAATGGATGTGCCTGTAAATAAATTGTAATTGTTATAATTAATCAAATCGGGATGAGACATATACGAGAGACATATACGAGAAGTACTAAGCAAAATATATATTAACATAGAATTCGATATAAGCTATAGTGTTATAACTTGCAGTTCACAATATGTGTGTATGTGTGATTATTTCACGTAACTGCTGCATCAAATTATTTAGAAACAATATGGAAAAATGTATTTCAGATAAAAATAAAACGATTTCGAGGGGAACATATTTTTTTAAATACTTTTGAACATATTTTTGTTACATTGTTTTTTTTTAAGTTTTGTTTTAGGTAAAGAGGCGACTAACAGATGTTAGTATACAATTTAAACATGTATTAGATAATAGTTAAGCGTACAATTTAAGGATGTATTAGACGCACAGTCCCTGCAAAGAAAACTAAATTTGAAAGTATGTTTAATATTTCAATTTCAAAAAATTAAATACATATGAAAGTTGTATGAATAAGAATTGTTTTTTTTAATAGCACATTTTTGTTTATTTATTTTAACCGTTGATAGTTTTATTGTTAAAAATTAAAATTTTTTTAATGATAAAGGAATTTACATTTTATAACTACTTTAAATATTGATATAAAATAATTTATGCAAAGTTTCATTGCGATTCACTGATAGTTACTTACTGATAGTTACTTACTAATAAGTTACTGAGTAAAAGTAACTTAGTTACAAAGATATAGAACAATTAAACATTTTGTTTATGTACTGGACAATCAGTTCATGTATCGTAATGTAACTCTACATAAATAATCATAAATACACATAATGTACATTAAAAAATTGAGTTTTTTATCATTCATTCTATATGTCTATATCTGTCACCTTTGTCGTATTATATTCAAACGTGAGCTTTTTTTTTTGGTGGAAGAATGCATCACACAAGAAGGTATTAACACGACTAATTCTAATATTTCCTTACCAATTTATTACACGGTATAAATATCATTTATAAATATTAATTATTGTAATTTACTATAATAGAATACATAATCAGCGAAATAAGTGCCAATGTAATTTGTATGTTCAAATAATCTGTTCGCAAAAATGTATACGTTAGTGGAATTATTCATAATTAATACAAAATACATTTTATTAATTACTGAAAAATAAATTTAATTTTTAACTTCTTTAACGAATCATTGTAATGTATTCATTACATCAAAGTTAATTAGTAATTAATATAATACATTTCAAATAAATTAATATAAAATAATCAATTATATAATAATTTATAAAATAAAGAGCATAAGAAACCACAAACACAAGTTATCAATTGTGCTATTTAATTATTATTGCAACAAGATTAGATTATTACAATAAAAACAATAATGTTAAACGTTTCGGCCACAATCTGGCCATCTTCAGTAAACGAATAAAAATCTTCGAACGCGGTGTTACATCAAGTTGGAATACAAATCAACCGTCGTATGTTATAATTGTCAGAATATTATTGAATGCAGTGTTCCATCAAGCTAAAATAAATTTCAATCGTCGTGTGTTATACTCATAAAAACGTGTTTATTTCTAATAGACGCTACTTCGTATACTAATAATAAAACGTCCGAAGTCATATATGCACAGTGTAGAACGAGAATTTCCAGATTCTAATTTAAAATAATTTATTAAAACGTTAATATCTTTTGATTAGATTAAAAAACAAAGAGTCATTACCTGTTTTACAGCAGAATTATAATGTTGAATCACAAATACAAACATTACACAGATAGAAATTTGTCGTGACATTATGTGATGTTCTTAGTCGTATCGTATATTTACCGCTATTTATATGTATGAGTCAACAATTTGGAAAGTTCTAGAATTATTTATTAAGTGCGAGAGAGATTTTTCTTTAGAAGAGGAAAATAAACATCAGGCAAACCTTCCGTGTCGCTTTGTTTATTAATACCAATAGTTTGATCTTTTATATGTATCATTTCTGAAATTCTTCTTTTCATTAATGATTGTTCTGTATCTAAAATTCTTATGTTATCCCAATCCAATTCATGCATTTCATTCAATCGATGACGTGAAACAACCGACATCTCGGAAGTAGGTTTCTTTATATCAGACTTATGTTCTTTTATCCGAGTTTTTAATTTTCTCTTCGTTTGGCCAACATACGATGCTACGCAATTCAAACAATTAATTTTGTACACCACTCCACAATGGTCATCCTTAAGCAACGGATCTTTTCCAGTTTTTATGAATTTATTTAATTTATTCATAGGTTTATAAGCTATATCGAACCCATGAGTATGCGCCAGTTTTTTAAATTTTTCCGAAACCTTGCTTAAGTATGGAACCATAAAAAATTTTTTCTTATTAGAAACACTTTCTTTATTATTACTTTCGCGATTTTGATCTAGCTTCGTTTTATTTTCCAAAGTCTTTATTCTATTATTGATTGTTGAAAATATGAATTTAAGAGGATAGCCATTATTTCGAAGAGTGTGAATTAATTCCGCAATGTTTTTTTCATGAAATTTGGGATGGGACAACATTACAATTCTATCCAATTGCCCAATGATTACTCCTCTTTTATGTGCTAATGGGTGATTCGAGAAATAATTTAAATATCTTCCCGAATTGGTCGGTTTTTTGTACATATCAAAAATTATTCTTCCTTCGTGAATCATTATTTTGACATCAAGAAAATTAATGCCATTTTCATCGCCAAAGTCAACCGTAAATTTTAGTCTCTCGTGGTATGAATTAAATAATTCTAGAACCTCCTCGACCTTTTCCTTCTGTACCGCTAACACAATGTCATCAACATAACGCAGATAAAACGGCAAGATGATATTATTTGTCGTAATAATTTCTTGTTCTAAATCTTGTAAAACAATATTCGCTAGTATCGGGGATAAAGGAGAGCCCATTGGCATGCCAAAAATCTGTTTAAAAATTTTATTATCGAAACTAAAAAATGTGGAGTTAATTATAATCATAACTGCCTTAATAAAATCCTGTAATGGAATCGCAGTCCTCTTTTCAATCCCGTTCCATCTACGTTCGATGCTTTTTAATACTAAATCCGTCGGAATATTAATGTACATGGAGACCACGTCAAATGATATAATATTAAAATTTCTTTCGATTGCCATTTCATTAAGTTTCTCTACCACATCATAACTATTTTTTACGTAACTGAAATTATTATTATTACATTCATCGATAATTTCTTTTAAGAAGATCGCTAGTGGATAAAAGGCGCTGTTAATGCAACTCACAATTAATCTTAATGGATGACCTTCTTTGTGAATTTTTGGCAATCCATAAGATCTCGGCAATTCACCATCAGATACATATAATTTTTTGTATATGTTGGGTCAATATAACCCTTGTTTTTCCAATTTTTTAATAAATTACTAATCTCAGCAGTAATTTTTTAGGATCTTTCTTTATTAAATTATATGTAGATCATTAAGAATTTCATACATCTTTTCCCGATAGTTATCACGATTCATAATTTCCGTGGTGTTTCCTTTATCCGCTTTCGTAATTAAAATATCCGGATTCTCTGAGATGAATCGCTTGACCTCCCCTACACCTTCATATATGATTTTATTCTCAGCCGATTCAGTATCACAATTATTAATAAACTTTAAAATTTGGCAAGTTTCATTCCTAACCGATTTACTCATTTCCTCGTCTGCTTTGAAAAGATTATGTTCGACGTGTTTTACAAATTCCCGTGTAATCCTTTCTTTACTGGTCAATTTATTCGGTAAATTAAATCGTTGACCCAATTGCAGCACTACTTTGGCTTTATTAGAAATCTCGACGTTACTGAGATTTATTAGCCATTTATCATTGGTATTCGAAAAGTTAAAATTTGTATTAAAATCATTCGGATCAATATTATAATTTAACCATGTTTTAGTATTCGATATATTATTATTAGATACTTGTTTAAAGGTCGAAGGTGCACGAACGGTACCGCAATTCATCTCAGAGACTGACCGTTGTATTATATCATAATTAATGTTCCTAATCTGTGACATTGCTATAGCGCTATGTTTCCTACGCAAATTAATAATTTTCTTGTTAATTCTACTATGCTCTTTCTGCCAAATAATATTAAAATTTCTTGTTTTTGGAAGAAAGAATTAGCAATATTATTCGGTAAAATTTTCAATAGTCTGTATATAGTAAGCCAAATACTTCGGATTTAATATGCTTCAGATGAATATAAGCGTCTTGTAATTCAATCCGCAAGTATTTAATCATGAAATTAAGTTTAAGTTTATTAATTCTTTCTTCCGACGCGTGGCAAAATCTGTTATTTTCAATGCGTGTGAACTTGTACATATGTGTTGGAATAAGCCGTTCTTTTATACACGTTTTCAAAAAATATATTTTCACTCGTGTGTTAATATTCATCTTCTGCATTTTAATGAATTTCTTGAGTAAAAAACAAGTATTTATTCCAAAATTACATCTGAACTCGAAAAAATTCCCTATCGTACACATGTTAGATGCTCGTTTAATTCCAAAAACATAAAAAACAAATAAAAGTGGTTATGAATTCAAATTTATAAAATAAAGAGCATAAGAAACCACAAACACAAGTTATCAATTGTGCTATTTAATTATTATTGCAACAAGATTAGATTATTACAATAAATATTACAATATAATATATATAATATATTATAGGATCGTAAATGTGACAACACAAACTATAGAAATCAAAGCTTTTAAATGATCTAGCTGAATCTTAATGCTTGTATGATTCTTGTGTGAATTTATATATTACATATGTAGTTCCCAGAAACGCGCGTCAAAATGATTTTTCGATCTTGAAACGCTAACTTTATGTTGAATATTCAACATTATTAAGATCGTTTCGAAGATGCGAATAAGCATAAATAATTTGTTAAATTGCTAGTCAATTTAACTCGTGATATTACTACGATAGCTTAGTAAAGTTAGCGATTCAAAGACCGAAAAATCATTTTGACGCGTTTCTGAGGACTACATACGTAGTATATAAATTCATACAAGAATCATACAAGCATTAAGATTCATGCGTATCCTTTAAAGGCTTTGATTTCTATAGTTTGTGTTAGTCAGTTATTATTTTAGATAATTTATTAATTTTCAATTGCCAGTGTAATAAGTTGGTGATGAAATTTTAGAATTAGTCGTAATACCTCCATGTGTGATGCATTCTTTCACCAAAAGTAATTCTTCTTTTAAATGAAAATCACGAATCATTTCTGTCACAAATTCTACATTTATCTTTCCAATAATCTCTGCTCTTTCAGAAAGCATGGAACTTTCCACTTTTTCAGGCAGTCAAATTTTGTATAAAATTTGACTACAAATTTTCAGTCCATCAGTTATATTTTGTTTTGAGAGCGACAAAGATGTTGTTTTATTTTGCTCAGCATCAAAAATCGCAGTTTTCACTCTATTAACATGTGCGATTTCATCGAACATTTCTATCGTTTTCCCTGCAGGTAAATTTTATTAAAATACTTCTTCAGTTCAGAAAATCACTGTGCGAGTGGGTCGCATGCTTATTGATGTGAGCAATATTTCGATTGGCGCGTTGTCTACTTGCTGTGTTCAGAATCATCATCCGAAATTCAGAATCATAGATCCAGGTGTAATTTTATCCTTAACATTCGGCAAAATAAAATGAAATTTATTAAGGTATATTTTCCTATACAGTACGTTTCTTAAATTATTACAATATTTATTTAAAAAATCAATTTTTTCGAAATTTTGGGTCAATGACTAAAATGGCCGGACACGTACCTTTTGTTTTCCTTTTCAAGAACAGCCTATAAAAGCGGATCAAAATTCCTGACACCGGGTGTTTCATTGTAAGTATAATTTTAAGAAATACACATTGCTTCTTCGTGTAAACTATTAGTTGGTCTATGGACTAATATTTCATAAATACAAATTGCACAGCTTTTATATGAAGCAAACATTATTACGACGTAACTACTGAAGCATCATATTAGACAAGGAAATGATAAAGAAAATCTCAGTTTCGAAACTTTTTGTCGTTCTCAGCATTAAGACTCTACTTCGCAGATACGCATTAATCCGTATTCTTTAATCCTGGAAAAGAATTTTGTCACTCAATGCTTTTCTGTAAAATTGATAGTACTTGGGTAAAAAATTATTAAAGAGAATATTAATATTCTCGGCGGTTTTCAGTATAATTAATATCTTGTTAACTATTGTGAAAATTGTAAAATAATACAAGGCATTTCGACTCAGTTTAGTCCGCTCTATCTACTACACAATAGCAGCCAGTGAAAAGACACTCTGTATACTGTCACTTGGTTTCATTTCTCAACTAGCTTCATTTATTTTGCAACAGTTTACTCGATATAATACTTAACAGGTTGAGAGAAATGGTTAAAAAAAAAACGCTTTCGGAAGCTGCCCTATACACGTATAATATTTATTTTTGGATTTACCACACGTTTCTTTTTGGAGGTACTTTGTTTACATATCTAATTAATTATCGAAACCGCGTTACATACAATTGCATTCCAATCCGTTGTGTTGAGCATCAACTTGTCGAATAACATACCCTTGAATATATCCGTTCGATGATCTCCGTATTTCTACGTATCTTTAAGTGACCGCGAGGCTGACTTGAGAGAAACTTTTTACGGTAAAGCGACATTCGATCTATGAAGTATGTTACAATCCATTTGCGGCTTATTGCATAATAGAAAATAAGCATCTATATTGAACAATTATGCTTTATCAAAGTTAAAACCTGGCCGTATCACTTTTCTCTAAGTTAAATTAGTTCTAATGTCGTTTTTCTCAAATCTATCAAAACTACTGTGTATATCTGAAATGAACTTTGTAACGATTCAATCTATGTTGTACAAAAACAAAAATTGTAATAGCTACCACGAAACGATAATACGGATTACTGCGCGCAAGTCATCATTGTAAGACCTCCATTGATTTTGCATAGAACGAAATATTTCTGTGGGAAAAAAGAAAAGATTTTAAATGTTTTGACATCAGTTGTCAGTCAAATTGTATGTAAATTGTATAAGAATAGTACAACCGACTAAAAAAAGGTAAATTGTAATGCAATATGTAAAGCGCGTGTATATTAAACAGATTAATTTTTTTCTATATGCTAATGGATGCCGAGGAGCATCATTTTGTAATGCAAAAAAATGTTATAAAGAATTATACAAGTCTAAAGGTCAACTGTAAATACATAAATCAGTTCTCTTTGAGACTACTCAGCCTTTATTAAACATCCCCAACCCTCATTATCAAACTACTTGAATTTCGAAACATTTAAAAAATATATATATATATAATAAAATATATATATATATATAATAAAATTAAAAAAATTAAAATATATATGATTATATATCTATATATTTTTCTTAGTTTACCAGTTTTACGATTTTTAATCTTCCAAAGTTTGTCAAGACTATAGTCCCCGAAATATCTGTAATTTAGATCTCACTGTATTACATTTTTTCTTTTTATTTATCGCAAATCAGTTTTTTTCTGATCAAATTTTTGCTTTATTTTTTAATATAAAATATTCAAATTATGGTATTGTACATGTGCACATTTATATATATTTCTACAAAAAAGAAAAATATTTGAATCTATTGTATAATTACTAAAGAGGAACATTTGAATCTACTGTATAATTACTAAAAAGGAACATTTGCTACTTATATATTTGTCAAATATTAAATATTGAAAATATTTTATTACAGGATGGACAAATTTAGAAATAAATGTTCCAAAAAAGAAAATAAATGTTCTTTGTTGATCGCACATTGCTTCATCATATCAACTCAATTTGTTTATTATCTATCAATTCACATATACTGTCCTGTACTAAGGCTACTAAGGCTACGGAAAAAGATTATACCCTATATACTATAGTATATGTTACGTGTGCTGTACATTTTGAGTAAAATTTTCTTCGGAGAGGATGTTTTGGAACCTAAGATATTCTCAAATGATATCACTATACAGTTATTTGAAATGCGTAGAAGTACTTATACATTCTTGTCTACGCATAGGCTGCAATGTAATAATACAAGTAATAGAGAAAACGACTTTGATTTTAAATTCGGTTTCTTTTACGATATTCGCATATTTATAATCATATAGTTTACGTAAGCAATTGTTACTGATATTTATCTAAAAGAAACGACTAATTTAGTACGAGCCTAATACCACAGAATAAATTTTCGACTTGAATATCTTTATTCAGACAGATACATTTATATATATATATAGATCGTCCTATTTTGGAGAGATATAACATATTTATCCGGAGCCTTTTCTGCCATAATACTGTTTCGGTATTTCACAATTCAAGAATGTGAATTCTATCGATTCTGGTTTGGCATCATCATCGGCAAGGACGATTCTTTCTCTAAACAACAATCCTGATATATATTTCTATATATACAAAAATATATTATTATGGCGTTTCCAGCTGATAATATATTGATTTATTTATAATGGTTCAATCCATTTCTATAGCGGTATTACTTCGTTTGCGCGCGACCGATAGGAGGAATGGCGCTTCTTACTAAGTCGACATTTCGACATCCGAGTCGAGTCAAAAATATGCTGTATACAATAATTTCAGACCTTGCATAAGTAGCTGGCGATTTACAGAAAACCTCAAAGAACAATATTATGCTTGCAGAAACGAGTTACGAGCTTTAGTATAAGAGCAAAGAGTATTCGAAAATTTCATTTATATGCTACGTCTGCTACGAGATTGCTGCTTGTCGTTTCGACATTCGAGTCGAGTCAAAAATGTGCTGTATACAATAATTTCAGACCTTGCATAAGTAGCTGGCGATTTACAGAAAACCTCAAAGAACAATACTATGCTTGCAGAAACGAGTTACGAGCTTTAGTATAAGAGCAAAGAGTATTCGAAAATTTCATTTATATGCTACGTCTACTACGAGATTGCCGCTTGTCGTTTCGACATTCGAGCAGAAAGGAAGCTCAACCGAAACACACATCGCGTTCCGAACCTTGACATATGCATGTGTAAATAATTCAGTAAATAAAGTTTAGACATATATTGTATATATGTACACACACACACACACACACACACACACACATGCGCGCGCGCGCGCACGCATACATACGCACACGCATGTGTATTTATGCTATTTATTACATATATATATATATATATATATATATATAATACATACATACATACATACATATACATATAATATATATATATATATATATGTTATTTTATATATATGTATCAATAATTTACTAAATAAAATGTATGTAAAAGACGGAACAGTGTAATTAAAATAATTATATTCATTTGTATTCATATGTAAATAATATGGTATGTTTTTTGTTTTGGAAGAAAATATTTTCACAAAATAGTAAAAACAATAATATCATATTTATTTTATTATTTTTCCTCTCAAAAGAAAAAACTTTGACTATAGGGCACGTTTATTGATATAGGCCTGAGTAGGTCGATAATTCAGATCATTTCTATGGGTCAGCGACGCACTTTTCGTGACAGCGCCGCTGTCGGAATATCGCGGAACTAAAATACTGCTTAGTTTCATGGCTGCACGTCAATTTCACTCGTAATATACAAACGAAATTTTCGTATACGCTTTTCTCTTATACTAAAACTACTACCGCGTTTCTAAAAGCATAGGATTGTTCGTTTAGGTTTTCCGCAATTCGCCAGCTACTTTTTATGAACGTGCAAGATCTGAAACTTTTATATGCAATACATATTGTGATGTGTTGATTACAGAAGCCGATAACAAAACTATAAGTCTTTAATTTTCTTTTGTTTTTCGTATTCAAATGTAGCTGGCGAATTGCGTTGTTGTCGATACTTTAATTGTGGAGAAGGATTTTTCAATCCATAAACACAGTTACGAGAAAAGCGTTTTTAATATTTAATGATAAAACAGGACACTCCAGCATCCCCTAAGAGACCCACTCTCCCTCTGCTTAAATGCAAAATATCTTTGTACATTATGAACGCGTGATCGTGTTTATTTATACTCTGCAATATTTGTTGAATAATTTGTTGAAAAAAATCATTTATTTCATTTTTTCTATTTTATCATATTCTAACTAAGCTTTTTTTTATATTATTTTCATTTTGAAAGCAGAGCATATGTCTTCAAGATAGAGAATTTATATTATAAGACAAATAATATGTATTTTAAAGGAGAAAATTTGTCTACTTTACTCTTGGAAAAAAAACGAAAATTTAAACATACGTATATATTATCAACTTTATTTGATAATAGTTTTAAAGAAGGACAAACGATAATTAAAAAACCTGTAGAAAGTTACTTAGGGTCATGACCTTGAAAATACATCAACGTTATCGAAATTGACAAAAGGTCCATTTTCTAAAGTTTTATCAAAAAAGTACATAAGTACAATAAATAATTTTGTTAAATAAATAAGTATATGTTTTCTTTACACCTGATTTATCTCAATATTCTATTCATAAAAGTATTAGAATATTACGATTATCAGAAAATTAATAGTTTATGAGATATTTAATGTCATGTCAATTGTATGTGCCAGAAAAATGTATCTATAACATATCGTAAATTATTAATTTTTTTCAATTTTTGACTTAAAACTTGTACATGTAGAATGATTATAGAAGAATCATATTACGTAAAAAATCATATAATTCTATTTTAAAAAGCGCAAATAAACATTACATCTTTTTTATTGCCTCTCTCATGGTACTTCTATCTAAAAAAAATAACGTGATTACAATAGGCTCCTCTCGAAACAAGTGCACTTTCATAGAAAATACTTTTCATACTTTTTAAAATATGTCGATGTAAATTTAGTTTGAGACATTCTATATACATATGTACATTGGCGTGCACATGTGTGTATATAGTAATTTTATTAAATAATTGTTACATTATAATCCATATATATTGAATGTGATTCTTAGCTCCTGTTATCCGTTGATGCACAAAGATGGATCTATTTTGTCTTCCGTAATCTACATTGTTTTCCAGACAGGTCAGAACAGAGTACATGTATGGTAAGAGATCATTGATTCGATGAAATCTAGAGCTTGTGTATCTAAAATGAGTGAAAAAGGCTAGTGTCTTTCATTAATATTATGACATATGTATTATGTATAAGTATATTCTAATTGCGTTAATAAGTAATAAAAAGTCATACTAAATTAGAATTTTTTTATTTTTTTTCATATTTTAATATAATATTTTATATATATGGAGACTTTCAAGATATTTTTCCTCTAAAATTTATAATTTAGTTTCAGTCGTTTTAATTTATAATTCCAGAAAATGAAAATAAAAGCCACCAGAAAAATATGCGTCTTACAGAAAATAACAATTTGTCAATCAGTAAACTAAGAAATGTTAAACAAAATTGCTAAACAATTGATAAGCATATTAAACAAATTCATTCTGTTAAAATAGTCTTTACGTTTTTGGACTGAAAAAAATCGATTCTTTTTACTTTCTCCGAATTTATAGTCTTAAGAATATCCTACAAAAACGTTTTTTGAGGAGAAACAAAAATTGTCCAGGATATCTGAGATGAAATGACGTCGTGTTTGGGGTCGCTTGGTTGATTCAAATAGCCCATATCAACCAATTGCTAACCATAATAATGGTTAATAATAATAATAGTAATGGCATTGCTAATAATTAAAGATCTACGTTAATTTTTTTTATTTTTTTGAAGATAAAATAAAAGGAAAAAAATTAGAAAAATTCAAATTATTTTTTTAAACTGTTGCCATTTAAAAAATATGCGTATGACATTAGTTATTTTAGTACAAGCGAGAATTACAAGTCCACTCATTAAAAAAAAGTTTATTTTTCGCTTTCAGATCAACGATATGATCTGTTCCTTGTTGATCGTTTGATCATATTAGCGATGCAGGCCTAATTTCAGTGCCATCTTATTATTCTGTAAAAAGTTAACATTACAAGAAATATTTTTTTACACATATATTATACCGCACTTTCTAGACCTGTATTAGTTTTTATGTGTACTTAAATGTTTATTCATTTAAAAAATTCTCAAAGCATCTTCAAAATCGACTCTTACTTAACGTAAAGACCTCCTTAAAAAAAACCTATCGTTAAAGGATCTTTGATTAAAGGACCCTGCCATTTTTTTTCTTTGAAAACCTTTTTCTAGATATCCAGAAGGATTTTCAGGAAAATTCGTTATCCAATCGAATAATTGGATATCCAAAAAGAATTTGACGACTGATATCCGATATCCAGTACTTCTTAATTTACTATTCGGAGCATCCCTAAATAATAATATATATAAATTAACTATGTGTGTTAATATTCGGACGTACAATATACGTCCGGTCATTGAGAAATTTACCTTAACATTTATTTTTATAGGAAAAGTATAAATTTCGAATTCCAATCACTTTTTGCAAAGACTCTATACCTAATATTTACTTAAGCCGAGAGATGTACGAAGATCGCTGAAAATCTTTAATAATGAATTCCAAACATCACATTACGTCATTTTGTCATAATTCAATTTGAAAGTTTGAAGTTACATCGCTTATGCTTATCCCATTATAAGCGTTAATGCATCAAAAAAGAATCGCGGGGACATTTAGAAAATTCACAGCAGAAATGAGTTTTATACAGTTGTATTTCCGGGACTGTCCAAGTAATTGCATGCATGCTGCGAGCACAAAGATAAAACTTTTATACGGAACTTTTATAACTTTATTTTTTGAAACGCATTTACGTCTTTTGACGCCAAGTGTCTTGGATATGGAAGTCTGTTCTATTGCTGAAGCATAGCTTCAATCGTATCGTAACTACATGTCGACATGCGATGCAGCTCTCTCTTACAGCCACGGAAAGTTACTTTTGCCATTAGATTTGTCTTTACTTTCTTATGACGATTTTACCGTTACTTTTTATGTTACAATTTTACCGTTACTTTTGTTGTTACTTTTTTATGGCTTTTATATGTCAAGATCAAGTTCATTGAAGACAAAAATTCTGATAGTATGTTTATTCAATTATATTACTCAACATTACCTCCTTTATACACACAATGTTTTTTAAAGATACCCATCTCTTACAAATATTTAATAATGAAAAGTAGTAATTATTTATTTATTTTAATTAATTGTTGTTTAGTATATTTTTAAGACTCAAAATAAGTATTATATATACATATTGTGTACAGACAATGTAGATAACATAAAATACATATGTCGTCAAAGTCATGGTCAATGATGGAGATGGCTCCATTTTTTATATGTTACCGAAAGGTCTTTAAGTGTTTCACACTGTAAACATTTTAAAGCACAATGTCAATAAAAATAATTTACAAAATAAATACACATGAGTACACATGTATAATACTAACCCAAAGATAGCCGCAGAAATCAGAGCACTTAATATAATTATGATTATCGGGTACACAGTCAGAAATACTGTCAGCAAAAATATAGTTACGTAGTTAAGAAGAGAAATACATAAAACAAAAGCATATGCTAATTTATAAAAAACATATAAAATCATTCCGATTATTGTACGAATTATCCAGTTACGTAGTCTTTGATATTCCTTTGGCACTCCGAGAGCTTCCAACGTGTCGTCTACTATAGCAAGTTTACGTAAGCACATTTTCAAATCCTTTAAAAAAAATCATATTAATCGATTATGTGACACAGAACAAAATTGTTGTAATTTTACATTTGAGTAAAAATTATTGTTTCAATGTGTACAGGAAATGTGACAGATATATTATAAAGATTTATATTATACATAAAGAGTTATATTATAATAATGTATTAAAATTGATTCTTAAAAAATTTAATTATTAAAAAAAAATTTTTTTTTAAATTTAATTTAATTCACAGCAAAATATGAAAAAGATTATATGTTAACAAAGTAATAGACAAAATATGATACAAAAAACTTCTCTCTTCTCAATTACCCGTTATTTCTTTATACGAAATAACGAGTAATTGAGAAGAGAGAAGTTTTTAAAAGCAAGAAAGGATGTGGCGAAAAGGATAAAGAAGACGTAGAGCAGCCCGACACTTGACAGACACGTATGACTTGAATATTCATGAAGAATCAACATGTTCACCAAAAATCTTAATAAAAGAGGAGCGTGGAATTGAAATGGAATTAAGAGAAATGTCGAAGGATTGGATACGGGATAATAATGTTGAGGAACCGACAATTAACAAGGATGATTTAAAGAGATTTAGAGTGAATTATTAGTTGACCATTCGGCAATAAATTTTAAATTTTTATTTAAAGCAGAACAGGTTGCAAAAACATCGAATGGGTTTGAATGGGAAAGAATTTGAAAAGAATTATGTCGTCTGCATACATAAAGAGCTCAGAGGATAGAGAAACATTAGACAAATCAGACAAAAATATTAAAAAGTAAAATTCCATGAATGGAATCCTGAGGTACTCCAGAAAAAACGGCACGAGAAGAAGAAAAAAGAAGAAAAGAATTATATTTGAGGACTTTTTTGCTGCGTGCGATTTGTAAGAAATGAGCAGATTAGCGAGAGAGCCGAATAAGAGAGACTGCAAAGCTTGAGTTTAACTAAAAGTAGATCATGATTAATGGTATTGAAAGCCTTTTATAAAAACATTTTATCATTTTATATTTGCCTGTAATTGTGAATTTAAGATTCCTTTAATGCTCTCAATTAAAAATATTATTAAACAAAAACAAAAATTATAATAAAATATCAAGTATTATTATATTGTGACCAGGAGTACATTTTAAAATTTGTACATTAAAACGATTGAAGTAAATGAGACTTAATATAATGCTAAACAACGGAAAGAATCGAGCATGAATGTGATGTTTTCTTGCAAATGCTTGACATAGCGTGGATAGTATAAGAAGTATATAAGAGAGCCCCATTTGGCCAAAGCATGTAGGTAAGAAAGATATATCCTAGGTTGTCCACGAGGATATTCAAATATGCACAAATTGGAACGATCCAATGATCAATAATGGCGCCAGCGCTCTTTCTATTGTCTCTGCCATAGTTTCTGAGTCGTCGGCTAGTATTTTAACTGAATTAGTTCTTGTTGCACGAGGCACAAACACGTTTTAATATTTTTTACAAGATTTTCAGAAATAGTTTTCGCAGTTTCTCCAAGAACTTTGTGGAACTACACTGTAAGATATGTATAATACATTGGGAGACAACGTACATAAATGCTGTTTAATCAACAAGTGTTGGATAACAGACTATTGGACGCACAGATAATCTAGATTAGATTGCCTTTCTTTTCACGGAATTTTTATTTATAGATACGTAGATTGAGGCCACTAGATGTGGATCACTCTTGATAGAATAATTCATATTTCATATTTTATATTTTTATAAAGATTATCTTATGGATTTTATTTCATTTTGGTAGTGTTTTATACGTTTTAACGTTAATTAAATTACGTAATGACAATTATTCACAATTAGATTCCATGTACTTATTGCGAATTAATTTACCAAATGTTTTATCTTTTTGGGATTTTAATTTCATCTAAACATGATATCAACTTTTTTCATTAAATCTATTGCTACTTACTCCTGTAAAAGCTATAAGACAATTCTTATGACATTACACTTTCTATGAATTTTGTACATATCCTAGTTTATGTCTCACGTTTTGTTAGTTAATGATATTAATAAAATGCGCAACGCTATTGCTAATAAATAAAAAAAATTGCCACTTGAAAAAGACAAAGCAAATGCTAAAGAATCTTGTGATATGCATTATTTGATATATAAAAAATACTATAATTATTAAATATAATGTGTGATCCCGTACTAGTGCCTGATTAGTGCCGCATTTAATGCTTTTACTCTACCAGTATAAGGTACGAATGATTGACATTTGGACTTTATGCTAAGTACAAATGTGTTTAATGGATGCTTTTTACTTACATGTCTTCTAATGACAAATGGCGACTTAAGTTCAAGCTGAGAACTTTAATAAAATATTTGATGTATTGAAGATATGTGAAATTATAATGCTCTTTGTAAAGGTAAGTACAATTATTCTTATAATGATAATATAATTTATTAATATAAAAATAAAACGTGATGTTATAATTTTACTATTATTTTTTATTTTTATTCTCAAAATANGACTTATACTATTATAAATATAGTATTTATTTCGTAAAGTAAAAGATTTAAACTAAATATGCTGTAAATAAAAAATTTGATTTCGGCTAATTGTTTTGCTTTCTCTCTTTTTTTTTAATTCACTATAAAAATTCAGATATATTATTAATAAACACGAACAAGATATCATAGAACCGTCCTATATCTATACATATGGATGGATTGTAAAATGATAGAAAAGAAGCTAATACATAAAGATATAATGAACTTATTATGAAGAAATAATGAACTTATTACGAGATATAATAGAATTATGTTTTTTTTTTCTTTTTATATTGTAAATTAATGAAAGATGAAACGAATAATATAAATATAAATGAAAGTTGTCGATACTGTTAACTAACTACTGCACTTTATTTAATATTACCAACTAAAACATGATCTATTAACTGTTTAGTTAATTAGAAAATTGTAAACGCATAATTCGTATATTTTTGACTTGTTTTTATACAAAATCAGCTAAAAACGAATTCTATGAATGCGAAAATAAAATTTTTACGATTTTCTTTTGCAAATTGCGTAATTTAAATAACAGTGACTGTATTATTAATAATATTACATCGTTTTAAATGCTTGTAATTTCCCAAATCAGTTTTATTTATATTATTTTTTCTCTCATAGTTTTTTATAATACGATTTAATAAATATAAAATCAGGGTGCAATGTAAACCGGTACACCTGTCTGTTAAACATACCATGAGTTAATTTAATTTTCATAATGTTGCTTTATAATGCCAAATAATTATATCGGAGCAATGATACATATAAGATAAATATCGCGTTACATATTTACATCTGGCATAATTTTACAGCATATTTTATCGAACGCTTATTACTACTTATCTTACGAAAAAATTGATTATTGCAAAATTACAAATAATATTATAAAAACTGTTTATATTATCTGATAGAAAATACTTTTTAGTTTGTATTTATGTATTTAAAGTTTATTTTTATCTTTTGTTTAATTAGGAAATATTGTCTAAAAACAAAATGATATGGCGGTATCGGCAACCTTTCCCTAAATGTATAAAATAATAAATATTACTGTTATATTAGAGGAAACTGAAATTTTGGAACTGGTTGACATACGGTTAACTGTAACACGGTTTAACTCTCAGTAAGCTAATAACTCAACCAAGTATTCTCTTTTTACTGTATTGCTGATTAAATTATGTAAAATGTTCTAAACCAAAAACGTATTTGTTACTTACAATGGTATAGTCTATCCGTTTTTGTCATATTTTACTCTTCCTTTTCTTCGTAAATTTGATCATGTACTAACTGGCATAAGAGAACATATAAATATACATATATACTATAAAATTACAATGACTCATAGGGAAGAAACAAATATAATACATAATATAACTAACTGATTCAAAGAAGGCATAGACGAAAATGACTTTTTAATATTAATAATATATAATCAAACAAATATGATGTTAATTCGCTATAGATATTTTAATTCACGAATTTTCAAAATAAAATTTCTAATAACATGGGTTGATCAGTTTTATGAGTCGTTGTATATATATAAAACTTTATATACAATATATAATATATATATATAGTATATATATATATAGTATATATATTTTTAGTATAAGATTTTTAGAAGTAGAAAATCTATAAAGCGGTCTGTTCTGTAAGCGTGGTATCGCTCTCATACTCAGTATTTTGCGCCGACAAGTTCAATTCACAATGATCATTATTCTTCTCGCAAGCCTTCTTCGCCTGTTCTAAAAGACTTTGCGCCATCTGATTGCCCGTCTTTTCCACCATTTGTGAAAAGTAACCATTTGGTTTGTCGTGTAACAGCTCATATGGACAACCAAATTCCTATTGACATGGCAATTTTAATTATCAAATGCATATAAAGACTTTCCTCCAGGATATTACAAAATTTTCCAAAAAAAAGATTGATTATTCTTTGCATAATATTGAATTTTCAGGAAAAAGTATATTGCTAAATCGATTTTAAACTCTTTGAATAATTTGAAGTAAATTTTCTCTCTAAAGAGTAAAAAGTAAGTTGGTCTTGAATAAGAATATCCCAATATTCAATCTTAAAGAATGAAATTTCACTTTTTAGAATGAGTTTTATACTAAACATCTTTTAGAGATTGAATTGATGTTATCAAAATTATTCTAAGCAACCTTTTTAGACAGGTATATAGAAAATTATATTTCTTAATTTTGTCTTACAAAATCAATATTCTTCTTAACCCATTCACGCTTTAATTATTAAAACGAAAAACCTACCACGATAGAACCATTCTCCATCACGATGATCCGATTGCTATCTATAATCGTATTCAAACGATGTGCAATGGTGCATTCTTTAAAACTGCTCCTTATTGTATCCTGAATTAAAGCATCTGTGCTAAAAAGAGAATTTTAAATTGAGGGATGCAAATTTATAAACAAATGTAAAATTTAGAAATATCTCTCTCTCTCTCTCTCTCTCTCTCTCTCTCTCTCTCGTACATTGCAAATTATAAGCACAAAATATATACGATTTTAATGGATATGTCTGCCAATCTGATTTAATTTGAAAAGATTTGCTTTTTATTAATCTTGAATTTATTATAAAACGAATGTTTATCGTACCCGATTGTAACTTGATGTACCCTTGTAACATACTGTGAAAATACTTTATATTATTCGCAATCATTCGCAAAAGTAGCAACTTAATAATAGAAAGTTTGAATTATTTACATATGGTAATTTATTGCTATACCTCATAGCAAATAAAGTCATGTTCATATTATAATAAATTCTCAAAAGTCACATCATAACTTGATATTACTATAAAATCATCCAAGACTACACCACATCATATCTTGATCTGTTTGTGTCATAAATAAATAACTATTAATTAATCTGTATAATGATATTACATTTGTAACAAAGCGGATATTCGTACAGTACAATGACTTACTGTTATATCACACCCGTGACAAGGTAAATATTTGCATGTCATTATGACTTTGTTGCGATTACTGTGACTTCATTTGCTATGGAGAATTTATTGATATATAATTAATCAATCAAAAATTTATTGTCTTCACCAAATGATATTTATATTAAATACAATTCTAAAGAATCGTAAAGACTCACTGCGAATCAATATTGGCCGTGGCTTCATCGAGAACAAGCAAGCGATTGTTTCTCAAGATGGCTCTGGCCAGGCATATAAGTTGCCTCTGACCGACGCTGAAGTTATGACCGCCAGAGAAGATATCATGGTCCAGTGTGACATCATTCAGCTCGACTTGTCGCAACACCTCCCACAGTTTCAAGTCATCGTACTGATTAAATAGATACAGATTGTAACGTAGACTCTCGGAAAAGAGCACAGATTCCTGTGATATAATGGAGATTTTGCAGCGCAGTTCACTGAGGTTGTCCGATCATCGATTTTGATCTCCTTCTAGACCTTCATTGAACAAGCGGAAAAGTGCCGAGATCAAGGAGAACTTGCAGGCGCCAGTTCGTCCAACTACCCCAACTTTCCAGCCAGGCTCGATGGATACGTTCAGATTCTGTAAAGCCCGATTACGTGATAAAACACAAATAATATGTGTAAGAATGAACAGTCGGTTTATTTTATATCTTAAATACTGGTGGATCATCCATATGATATTTCATGTTGACATCCTTCAAAATCAATTGTCCTTGGGATGGCCATGTAGGTGACGGTGGATTGTCCGAGGTAATAGGTTCTTCCTTAGGAAGGTTCGTGTACTGAAGAATCCTTTCCACGGAGGTCATCAATGATAGTGACTCGCTAAACTGTTTTATGGTGTATTGTAGACATACGATCAGGATCAATGACTGCGATATTGCTAGACCTGCTTTGCTGCCGGTTACACTGCCTATAGTATAAAGAACAAAGAGAACTTGCATAGTCTGATTGAGAAAAAGAATCACACGCTGAAATAAGGATTGAAACATAAAGTTTATTTAATTCTACTAATTAATTCTTTTAAGTTGTAGCCTTTTGCATTTTTATGAAATCTTTAGAAAAAAAATTTAACTCTCCTTAATTAAGAACCTATTAATTAATTAGATATAATATAATTTACCAGTCTCATTCACATTGGTATTAGAGAAAAGCAAATGCAGGTGAGGAACAGACACATTATTAAATCCGCAACGATAGCAAAAGTTAAAAAGAGTGCATGTTAAAAAGAGATATCACGTGCCGCTGTGAAGGTCATGCAACTCATCAAATCGTTTTCGCATTAATTTCTCGATTTCAATGTCGCTGCTTTTGATCGTCAGCAAACCATTCAGAGTAGCATTTACGTATGAGAATATGGGACTCTTCACTGAAAACGCAAAAATATATTCAAAAAAACTTCTGAAGAATTTATTAAATCCGGGAAATGTAAGAACTTAAAAATACGAATTCTTTGGCAGGAGTCCACGAATTTAGACTTCAGAATGTAATATACACCGCACTTTTTTCTAATAACATGTTATTTGCTGTAATATATTTACTTACGTCTTCGAGACGTTTGAGGTCTTGACCAATCTTCATATAGGATTTCGTAGCGAAGAAAAACAAGACGACTAGTATGGCTATCAATATCAGCATCCACTGATTAATTATCGCCTCCATGATCATTATACCACATACTACGCAAAACCCCTGGATTGCCTCCAACATCAGTTTGGGCAGCCATTCATCCATGATCTTTCGAAAGATCATGGATATTGCCCATATCTTTCGAAAATCTATTTAAAATTCTTCCTGGAATACAAAAATCGTTAACTCTCTGCAAGAATCGAGAAAAGAAATTACAAGTCCAGGAATGGAAATCGACGTAAGTTCGATAATTTATTAGAATGAAAATACTCGTAATATAATTTTAATAAATTGTAATAAATTTTCTAAACAAATTAAACAGAGTCGTGGCTTATTTCAAGCTAATAATTAGAATGGCTTTCAATTAATACAATTGACAGTAAGTTACATGAATATATTATAACATTTCAAAATAAAATTAATCAATTTTATTCGATAATTTGTAATCATTGATATCATGAATATATGCAAAAAATGATTTATATCATCATTACGCTTTACTTTTTTTATGGATAGTGATCATTACAACATAATATTATCACATTTGACAAAAATATATTTGTTTTCTGTATCTGGAATGAACGTTTTGAAGACTCTTCAAAAAGATTCTAATAATACTTTAACAATTTTTATATTTTAAATTTCTAAGGATTTCTTTAAAAGAAATATCTTAACTTCTTCATTATCATTTTAAGTTTTTTTTTTTGGAATATAAAATGAAAAATCTTGTAAATTCTATTTCAGAATTTACATCTATCTATAAAGAAATTTAGAAAAGTTACAAACTTTCTCAACACTTCTAAAAAGTCTCAATTCATTTAAAAATTAAAAAAAAATCTTTCTAAAAAATTTTAAAATTATATAAAAATTATGAAATATTCTAAAAATTACCTGAAAAATATTTTTAAAAATTGTCATAAAATAATTTTTATGAAGTCTCTATAAAGTAGTTAAGACGACTATCGGATTTCGTAACTATTACTCACCGGAAGGAAGTAAGTTGTTGTGGAAGAAAGACATACGCGCCTGCAGCAGTTTGAAGAACATGATGTTGTGAAGATTACTACTCGAGTTCATAGAGATCTTCATGTAAAGAAAGCTGCGAAACAGCGTGGTAGCGATGCAGGCGATGATACAGAACGTGTATACATATATGGCATCCACAGTGCTCAGCAAGCCATCCGGGTTCAACGTGAAGATCGATCCAAGAAAACTATCGTTGTACATGTTCGCAAATTGTTTGACATCACTAATATTTTCAATACGTCTTACATCCTCCAAAGTAGTCCAGTATGATAGCCAGTAATCATTCCCGGTAATGGCGACCTGACTGATAATGAAGATCATCAGCAGTACAAATAGCGTGAAATTATTGCCACCGTTATGCAGATATTCCTTGTATACTCTGCCGGCTACTCGACCGTGCGCCGTCATCTCAGCTTCCGGGATGTTCTCCACATAATCCGAATCATCAATGTCCGAATGCTGCACAATGACAAAATAATATCTTATTACTTGAATTTATCTCTCATAATAGATGTAATCTGATGAAGTTAATTTAGTTTAAATTATTTGAAAACGAAGAAAATAATGCTAAGAAAATTTGTAAATATTTGAAAACTACTTAACTTTTTTTAATCTTAATTTAAAAATTTCTTCCGCGCTTTATTAATTGATAATAATTAGTGAAGGTATATTAGAAATCTTTAATGAGCGAAAATACAGATATTTTTTAAAATTATTTTGTATTATTATTTTTATTTATGTTTTTCTATTTTTATTTTACATTTATTTTTGTGTTATCTATTTTTATTAAACAAAAATAATGTAAAATATTTTCTTTTTTCAGTTTCTATATTTCTTTATTATATTGCAATAACGAGTAAGCATCTTACAGTGATGGAACTTGTAATCGATAATCTTGATATTCGTTTCGTTATTGTGATTCTCTTAGACATTTCCGAAGCTCTTCTCATGTTTTCTTCCTCTTTTCTCTGCGCTTGGTTCAAATTGTCCAACATCTCAATGAAATCTTTATTTGATTGTACTAATTCGTTATAATTTCCTTGCATTTTCACGAAACCCTTAAGAAACAAAATCAGGATATTTAATTTAAAAGATATTTAAACTTCATCTTTTAATTAATTATACGTAAATTATATATAAATTAAATGTAAAATTTAAAAGTTTCTTGTCATTTTTTATTAAAAACAATCTTATTGTTTATTAATTTTAATTATAAAATTATCGAATTTTTATGTGTTATTAATAAAATAATGTCTATCTTCATAATAATAAGAAAAAATATAAAAATTATTCATTCAGCAATAATTAAATTTGCTTTTGACATTATTATATCTAAATTCTTTACTTTTAAAACAAATTAAAAAACACATTTTTAAAATTAAAAATTTTTTAATTTATTAATGATAACTAAAGAATGTTCTATGTTACTCGATCCAGTACGACGATGTGATCCGCCCTTTTAAGGAATTGAAGTTGATGTGTGACAAGTATCCTCGTCTTGCCGTGGAGATATTCGGTAATGCATTTAGAGATACCATAGAGATGCCTAGCAACACGAGTATCCACCGCGCTCAAGGGATCGTCGAGCAAATAGATATTCGCTTGTCTATAAATCGCCCTCGCGAAATTGATTCGCGCTCTTTGGCCACCAGACAGATACACCTCTATCGCCAACCATTGTCATGTCTCCCTGCGGAAATTGTCGGAAATCCTTCGTCAATGCGCACACATTTGCTACCTGAAACATTTGCCAATTGATCAAAAAGAAACTTTAAAGAATGTTAAAAATTTCAAAATTAGGAAATATTAGACATTTTTCTTTTATCTGAATTGAATCACATATAAATTAAAGATTCAGAAAAATTCATAACACTGCAAAATATATCTTCTTTTATATTCAGTCACAAAGACGTAATTCATGTTTAATAATTGATGCGTAAGATTTAAAGGATCTAATTATAAGAATTGTTACTAATTACACATAAAAATTCTTGATACTAACGTGCAGGAATATAAACACTGTACAATATCCGCAACAATTATTTTGGACCATGAAAATTATCTGCATGTATCTAGCCTTGTCGACTGGCGAAACAATACATTGTCCCTTACAGTACTGAAAAGCCAGGGTTCTTGACTGGCATAGGATATACGCAAATTCGGATTGTTTGTGAAGTATCCAGTGGATAAATTGCCCGGAAAATTATACTTCGAGGAGCCCTGAGTAAGGATTATGGAACCTGTGCCGGGATTTAATTCCTTCAGTAGTAGATGTAATATAGACGATTTGCCAGAGCCTACTGCACCGACTACAGCACACAATTGACCTGGCTTGATAGTTAAGTTGATATTGCATAAAGTCGGCGGCAATTGGCCACTGATTCAATTGGCGGAACCCGCTGAAGCTTTACGTATACCGGAAGGTCAGATAATCTTTGATGTTCGGACAGAACGATACTCCTATTTCTCGAGATGTACCTGTCTATTTGATTCTCTGCATTAGAGTCTTCCTTTGGTTTCTGAGATTTAAACTGCAACTGCGGCGTGATCTCTGAGAAGCATCTCGTATTCACTTCCATCAGCAAAAAATCCTGTAAAAATTAAGCTTACTTCAATAAGTACGTGACAATAAAGATATAAGAATGATTGTAGATTTAAGTTCACCGTAAATTAGAAAATAACATGATAATTTACCTCCAATCGATTGAATGACACTATTGATTCACCCAGTAGTATTAGCCCTTGCGGAAAATACAACGCGACGACTAGTTGAATTATGTTAAAGTATGTCGACATTTCATAGGTCATATCGGCAGTCAAATTATTTCCCATTAAGACGAACGTTATCAGAGTGAAATAGACGGTCAATCGTTCAGTGAAGACTATGATGACCAAATATGCGGCGCGCACATACGAAGAGAATTTGATTTGCTTGATCTTCAACTTTCTGACACAATCTGGTTGAATGGTTTCTCCCAGGCGTACATCTTCACCACCTGAACCGAGAATTACCATTTCATATATTAGTTTCATAAAATTTTTTTATAAAAGGTACTTGGATGTTAATATTATATCTTTATTCATCCTCTATATCGTTTAAGAATAAAATAACTTCTTGAGGATACCTATATCCCAGCTATGAGTTCGCTCATCAGTTGCACTCTTCGGTCAATCAGTGGCGCAATCATGGTTCTGAGTTTGAGATTCAAGAAGCTCAAAGTCCCTTGTCCTGGGAGGACGATGATTAACAACGTCCCGATGCCGACAAAACTCGAAATACCGACTTTTTGCCACATTATTGTTCCTATGATCGCGGTCTGCAAATAAAAATAAAACCCGGTCAGCTTGAACAGACAATTATTTAAGAGTGTTCGAAACAAATGAAAAGAAGAAATCCTACGTCTTTACAGTTTAAACTAACTTACGAAGTTATAAAATGTATACAAATAGCTTATATGCATATTGTATAATCTATAATAGATTTTCTACAAATTATACTACAATTATTAAAATTTATATTTATCAAGAATCTATAAAAGAAATTAATAAATTTAAGTTTGACTTTTTTTCAAGAGTATGATCAAAGTGCTATTTAATTACTGTAGTACACGAATACTTTCACGAAATAAAGGATTACTGTAAAAGGCATGATCCATATGTAATTCAGGTACATTGTTAATTGATCGAAGCGAATGACATCATTGCTGAGAAGATTCATGATTTGTCCGGTACCGGTTTGGTTCATGGCTGCTGTGTTCAACCGTAATAACTACAACAATGTTGAAAGTAATTATAAATTGAGTAATAGATCTTTTCTTTCGCTCCGTCCATACATTCATCAATACATACAAGCACAACATGAATTTTTCTTTGATTGATTTTTACAAAAAAGATACACAAAACTCTCTATGAAAATTGTAAAAAAAACTGAATAAAGCAGCTTAATATATATTAGAATCATTCATCTTGTAATTATAACCATTTATAACATCTTTGATTGTGAGACACACACGCGCGCGCACATTGTCATACACATATTCCTATACATGCTTGTTCTCTTTTTGTATGTTATTATTAATAGTGGTATTTGTATAAATACGTTTCTATAATTTTGTAATGTTTAAGAATATAAAGTTTTTAATTATTAAATCATAAAAAAATGATTTAATTATAAAATTATAAAAAATTATAAAAAAAATTTTTTCTACTTGTTATTGCTATACAAGTAAAAATTGCAATTTTTTACTTAATTAGATTTTTGTCTATTTATAGTCTCCGGTTAAAAATTTATTTTTATTTGTAATTACATTTCATATATAAAAACATCACTATACAAAATTATATAAAAATTTACATAATTATATATAATTCATTATAAAATTAAATGTGGACATATTCCGTATACATATATAAATCTTCGGAATATGTATTATAATATTTCAAAAAGTATTTGAATGCTGAACAAAGTTATTGTTCTAGAATTTCTTGCAGAATGATTCTTGCAGAATCTAATGCGTTCAAAATATAAAATAACAAGTCAATAAAACTAACTTAATCTTTTTCATTTCTGTAGTCACTTGAAGCTTTCAGAGCAAAATTTGTAATACATATTTTTTTAACATTTAATTTTTTATTTAAAAATTATAATTATTAATAATCTACAAATTAATATTAGGTGTTGGAATTAATTCCGTAGCGTTTTTTTAATGAAAGAATGTTATTTATTTCACATGAGCATTAAAAAATACATTAATGAAAGTACTTCCCATCACTTTCTACTACTTTTGACCATCTTTCTGGCAGTACATGAATCCCGCGTCGGAAAAACGACATGTCTTTTGAGGCTATCCAAGAATCGATCCATTTTTGAGCTTCTTCGTAAGAATGAAAGCGCCGGTCAGCTAGGCCATGTGCCATCGAACGGAATAGGTGAAAATCGGAAGGAGCTATGTCAGGTGAATACAGCGGGTGGGGTAGAACTTCCCATTTAAGCGTTTCCAGGTAGGTTTTTACTGGTTTTGCAACATGAGGCCGAGCGTTGTCATGTAACAAAATCACTTTGTCATGTCTTTGCGCGTATAGCGGCCGTTTTTCTTTTAAGGCTCGACTCAAACGCATCAATTGAAGTCGATAGCGATCCCCCGTGATAGTCTCGTTCGGTTTAAGCAGTTCATAATAAATTACACCCTGCTGATCCCACCAAATACAGAGAAGAAGCTTCGAGCCATGGATATTTGGTTTTGCGGACGATGTGGATGCATGGCCGGGCTTACCCCACGATTTTCTACGCTTTGGATTATCGTAGTGTATCCACTTTTCATCGCCAGTCACGATACGGTGCAAAAAACCTTTTCTTTTCTGCCGTTGAAGCAGTAGTTCACACGTGCCAAAACGTCGTTCGACGTCTCTCGGCTTCAATTCATACGGCACCCAATGTCCTTGCTTCTGGATCATTCCTAACCCTTTTAAACGTTTTGAAACAGTTGACTCATCAACTTGTAATATTTTTCCAAGTTCTGATAGCGTCTGAGATGGGTCTTCATCGAGTAATTGCTCTAATTCTTTGTCTTCAAATTTTTTCGGTGCGCCAGAACGTTCTTTATCCTCAAGTTCAAAATCATTATTTTTGAAGCGTCGAAACCAGTCTCTGCATGTCGTATCCGACAGAGCATTGTCACCTTAAGTCTGAACAAGAATTCTATGCGCTTCAGCTGCAGATTTCTTTTGAATAAAGTAGTGTAATAAAATTCCCCGCAAATACACTTTATTCGGCACAAATTTTGACATATTCAATGAATTATACAGTGTTGTTATTTATGATTTCAAGAAAGGTTATGTACGGCAAATGACGTCCTATGATAGATGTTTACAATGTATACAGAACTATAGGTAACAACGAAATAGTGTACTGCTTGTGCCATTTCTTGTAAAACGCTACGAATTAATTCCAACACCTAATATTATTATACTTTTTATCAGGCATAATGGTACTGTTCTTTTTGTAAATGTATTGCAGGTAAAATTGTGTGATCAATTATTCACAAATAATTTCCTGTTTTTAAAGTTTGGAGATCTGTTCTAATTTAAAACCTTTTAAGTTTCAATTTTTGTAGCAAAATCGAAATATTTATTTTTGTAATATTTATGTTGTAATATGCAATATTGTTTGTATTTATAATATTAATTTCAAAAATATAACAAATGAATATTTGGCCATCTTTCTCAATATAGGTATAATCTTCAATGTCTACCAATAACACATTTGCTGGTATAATATTCATCGTGGAATGACGTGTCTTTTGAGTGATCTTATCTCTTTTAAAATGTAGCACCCCGATAACAAATTGTTTATACATAATTATGCATAAACGGTTGTACACAATTTATAACCGTTACAAATAAACTATGTATAAATTAGTCATGTATAACCGTTTATGTATAATTATGTACAAGAATTTTTTTACCGAGCTGCTATATTTTAAAAGAGCTGCTATATTTTAAAAGAGATAAGATCACTCGAAAGACACGTCATTCCGCGATGAATACCAGCAAACGTGTTATTGATAATCATTGAAGGTCATGCCTATAATGAGGGAGATATTAGGATAAAGTAATGATACATTCATTTGTCATTTTGAAATTAATATTATAATTACAAACAATATTGCATATTACAAAATAGTTGTAGTATAAAAATAATTGAGCTATGCTCTTTTGTTTCTCTTTGATTAGAAGTAAAATGATCGATGTGAACACTCGCAAACCAAGTCGAACACAGCCCGAATATTAGACTAATCACGGTGCGTGGCATCACATCGGCCAAGCGATATTAGATTATCCAACACTTACCCAATGTTGTCTCTCATAGTAATGTAAATTATATATTTTATTATATCTGTTAAATTATGATATTTTTATTACGAGGTCTGGCTATTAAATAACAGAAGGCGTCCTAGAGAGGGAAATGAATGTAGCGTTGGATAGCTGGAAGTGTCTACTATTCCAGTACGAAAACACATTTTTGTCGCTGTAGTAGTATTTTTTCTGTAGAGGTTAGAAACGAACGTGTTTTTTTCTCGTGCCGATAACAATGTGTGACGAAAAACACGAGCAATGTGAAATTTCTCGTTAAATTAAAAAAAACTCCGACTGAGTGCTATAAGTTGTTGAAAGAGGCCTATGGTGAGAATTCTCTATCTCGTGCGCGTGTTTTCGAATGGTATAAACGGTTTTCTGAAGGCCGAGAGAGCACCGAAGATGACCTAATCGTTTTTTTCGACATCAACGGCATCGTGATGACTGAATGGGTTCCAGAGGGTCAAACTGTAAACCAAACTTACTATTTCACAGTTTTGGCAACACTGCGAGAGCGAGTTCGTAAGAAACGGTCGGAGTTGTGGAAAAACAAGTCATGGATCTTGCACCAGGACAACGCACCTGCCCATAACGCGCTGTCTGTGAAGCGTTATTTAGCCGCTAGAGGCACTCCAGTGCTCGAACACGTGCCGTACTCGCCTGATTTAGCACCCTGTGACTTTTTTCTGTTTCCGAAGATCAAGTCTGCCTTAAAAGGAACCCGGTTCGAGTCGATGGAAGAGGTGAAGCGAAAATCGGCGGAGCTCCTAAATGCTCTTACAAAAGAAGACTTCCAGCATTGCTTTGACCAATGGAAAAAACGAATGGAACGGTGTGTGGCGAGGGGAGGGGAGTACATTGAAGGGGAGCATTCGATTGTAGAATAATTTTTAAAATAAAACTCTTTTTCATAAGCAGTCTCGTTATTTAATAGCCAGACCTCGTATATCTATATAATTTTATGCACTGGTTTAGCTGATTGTAATTGAAATAGAGAATGAATAACACATTTACTGATTGAAGAAGTGGTGTAGCGGGTAATGTAAAAGACTCGTAATCCAGGTTTTTTAGTATCACACAATTTGAAGTAGTTAATTTCAGGTATAATTATTATAAATGTCTTAGGAAATAAAAATTTGTAACCCTTAAATATGAATGTTTTTTTTTCGAATATTAAACTAATGTCAGCTTGGATCCAATCCATTCAATCCATTCAATCCATTTTCATGGATTTAAAGTACACATTAAAAAAATTTTAATCCATTTTAATCCATTCTCGTTTGCTGGGTGAGCAAATTTGTTAGGTGTTGACCTTTGTTCAATGAAATTATCAGTATTCTAGTAAATTCGCTCATTTTTGTAATTTTCACCTCGTTTCAAGATACAGAATCGATCCCCTGGTTCACTGGCGCTAATTTCTGATCTAATTATTTGTCGGTATCATATAAGCTTTTAAATTTTGTTTTAGCTTCATTTGTAATTTTCCGGCTGTAATTTTCCCATTTAAAGCATTTGCTACTTCTAGCAATAATTTTTTGTAATTTTTATATTGCGTAGTGATAGTGGAAATTTATAATTCTAAAAAAGGCTCTCGTGACTGCCCAGCAAATGACAATGGATTGAAATGAATTGAAATGGATTCAGATTTTCAAAAATATTGATTCACGAATGTTAAAATGAATATTTTTCTGAATGCATTTTTATTCATTTATGGGAATTGCATAGAGCATATCTATGCTTTTCAATCTAAAAATAATATCGTTTGCTGTGAATATTAATTAATTGATAAACAAGATAACAAGAGAGGAACAAAGCTTCATGATATAACAATAATCTTAATATTAAGTCAATTAAACAGAGATAAATTCTAGTACTTCGTACAGAGACAGATTGCTTATTCTAAACTTATCTGAAACTAGAAAGTTATCTAATATCACCACTGCAAGGCCTAGCAATTAACACAACCGCTTGGTACCAAGATCCGTAAGAAAAAGGGGCGAGCAACAGCAATGTTCTAAATTTTAGACAGATGAGTAATTTCCGAAATAAGTGCCATCTCTATTGATTAGTTTAGTGCAATTACTAACTAATCGATAATATATTGGTTCATATTCTCAACAATCGTGATTAAGTTTACTTTTAAGCCTTTATCTGAATTTCTTCGTTTCTCACAAGAATTGTGCTCAGATGATATTCCTTGTATAATAAATAAAAAACTTAAATACATTAGAAACAATGAAAAAAGTTCATTATTTTGATATAATTATCAAGTTTATTATATTTATCTCTTGTATGATTGCGTTGTTGCTTATATTTGTTTTTTGTTTATGCTTGGCACTCTGCTTTTTATTACTCCATCTGCAAGATATTAAATAATAACATGTATTAAATTAAGTAATAAATAAAAATATATATTAAATAATAAATATAATAAAATGTCTATCTTTTAATATATAACAGCTATAGGAGATAATTTACCTAATAAAGGATAAAATATATATCAGGTTCAGTATTGTATACAATCTTTTGTATTGTATATAATCTTTTAAACAACCATTCGCGATATCTGCTTGCTCGCAGATTTTACATAATCCGCATATTTGTACGAGATTGAGGGATTCATCCTGAAAAATATATTAAATTTAATGTACAGGGTGCGGCAGCATAACTTCCTTTTTTGAAATGCGCGCCATTCAGTGGGTTGATGTCGTAGCGGAGCGCTAGTGGTCTCGTTTGAGAGGCGGGAGTATAAAGTTTTGTCTCGACACAGTTCAGTCGCCATCATGCGTTGGAACAGTGAGGAGCGTGCTTTTGCCGTCGAGGCCTACTTTTCGAGCGGATGTTCTGTGATCGCAACCCAGCGCGCCTTTCGGAATCGCTTTAATTTAGCCCCGTTGGCCCCTGTCCCGGATCGGAAATCAATTGTTACGTGGGTTACTACGTTCAGACAAACTGCAAATGCGACAAGACGAAGAACTGGAGTCCCTCGGCCCATTAGATCACCTGAAAACATTGAGGCAGTGAGAGCTTCAATTTTGCGATCACCACAGCGTTCTGCGCGCAAACATGCGTCTGCCCTTGGACTTTCCGATCGTTCTGTGAGGAGAATTCTTCATGATGATCTTCATTTCAAGAGCATCAATGGCTGTATTGAGGGAACACTTCCCAGAGCGCCACATCTCAATTAGGGGCGATTTGGAGTGGCCAGCCCGCTCTCCCGATTTGACCCCTTGTGATTTTTTTCTATGGGGTTTTTTGAAATCCCGTGTTTATGTGAACCGTCCAAGTACCCTACAAGATTTGAAGACCAACATCCAGGAAGAAATTGCCAACATAACGCCTGCTATGCTGGCAAGAGTCATGACAAACGCCAGAAATCGGTTTACTCAATGTATGGAGAATGGGGGGGACGTCATCTATCTGATTTGATCTTCAAAACTATGTAAAACAAAACTTTAGGTATGCGCCTACATTATAAAAAAAAATAAAAATGTTCTGATTCATTCACAATGGGTTTTATTAAGTTTTGAAAAAAGGAAGTTATGCTGCCGCACCCTGTACAAATTAATTTACAAATATTTCTAAATTATTTCTAATTTGTTAGTATTATTATTTTATCATATTTTAGCTAATTATAATCTTTCAGTCTTTGTAAAATTGAAGTTATAATATATGTATTTTTAAGATATATCATTTGATTTGTACGATACTATTAAAGAAAAAATTTAGAAGATGTAAAATTTGTAAGATGTAAAAATTTAGAAGATGTAAAATTTGTAAAAATTAATAACGTACGTCAAAGTGCATTTTTTATTTTGAATCGAGATGCTCCAGTTCGAGAATCGATGAACGAAGATCCAATGACAACGCTAATTGTTATTCAACTTAACTTCTTTGACGCTAGCGTCAAGCAGAATGGTCACGTGACATCTTTTGACTCCAAAATAGAGCGTCGAGTGTCAGCATGAAATGGCACCTTAAAGACTTATGCCCATATTCATAGTCAGACCTTGTACTTAAGGCTTTCTTAAATTTATCTTTGATGCTCAGCAGCCAATGAAATAATTCATAGAGTATCTAAAGATAAATTTAAGGAAGCCTTAAATATAAGGCCTGACTATGAATACGAATATTAAACACAATAGGCATAGGCAATAACCACAGGCAACAGGGAATAACGAGCTGTCCAATCAAAGTTCTGGGATATAATATCGAACTTACACACCAGAGCTCTGATTGGACAGTTCGTTATTTCCTGTTGCCTGTGCCTATTGTGTTTAAACCTTAATCCCGGATCTACAATAGGTGTTTTAAGCCTTAAGAAATTGACCAATTACAGCCGAATTTGAGAAGAATAATCGACTATGATTCGTCCATTTCGTATGACTTAAGGCTCTAAAACTCTATTGTAGATTCTGGGTAAAAGCCTTGTGTCCACGATGTTAGTAATCAGTCCGAGACCTCGGATTGATTTCTAGCATCGTGGACATCGGACTTTATAAGGGTGCAAACTCATGCAGCATTATAGCGTAACTCGGAACGAGAGCAGAACCAATCACAAACGTTTCGTAGTTTTCATTACGCGGCTTGGAATTCCTTCGTCCCTATGAAGCGAAATGAGCGTAAACAGAATGAACAGCAAATCCATACATAATCTTTTAAGCGGAGAGTACAGACTTTTGCATAATGCATAACACATGAGGCAGAAGAAAATGAACCAATCAACGTCCTTTATTTCCTTCCTTTCCATAAAATACAAGACTCTGATTGGCTGATTTTCTTATGCCTTATTTATTCTTTTAAGCCTTTACTGAGCAGACAGAAATATATATCTTTCTCTCCTCTTCTATCCTCTTTTGGCACATGCGCAGAAAGAAGAAAAGTTATTGAGCAGAACAAAAATACATACATCTTCTGTCTTTAAGATTTTGTTCACACTTTCCATTCTTTGGCTGCGTTCAGCAAAACACAACAGTATTGCAACCATTTTATAATTCTCTGCTAAGATAGGATCATTCCTCTTGATATAAAAGCATAATCCAATCAGCGCGAAGAAAACTTCCAACAGTTGCAAAATAAACGTAGCCATTGCTTGGATAGGCCATTTCCCCTCCAGTAATATAAGCTCTATGATTTTCCGAGGCCATGTTTCGAGCACATGTTTCATGTTCGAGTTGATTTCCTTTTTGAGGGAATAAGAATTTCAACCTATCAGAAACTGTGTATTCCATAATACATGATTCCTGATAGGTTGAAATTCTTATTCTCTGTTCTCTGTTCCTTTTATTGTGCGGAGTCCCTTATTCCGTGATTGTATGTCTATGGGAGATCCAAGCGGGGTCTAGAAGAATTGTTTTTCTTTATAACTGTTTTTTTGTATATTTGTTTCATTGTAAATTTTGAAGTCACAATGTCCGATGATTCCGAATATGACGTAGAACCGGAAGAGGTTGATATTTACAAAAGGAAATATCAATTACTGTTGGATAGATGTGAAGTTTTACAACAGGTTAAGTCTCTTCCTTGAGGAATGAAATCATTATCGACGGTTTTTTTAAAACTATATAGTATTTTTTAAACAATAGGAAAATGAGAGGTTGGTCTACAGAATCCAGAAAGTAAGG
>JAANIC010005948.1:37652-66752 GCA_017607545.1 Acromyrmex charruanus | reverse complement strand
GTAATGCAAGGCAAAGTACTGATACTAATGATAGCAGTAAACACACAGTAATGTACATACGGTAACTACAGCACAAGGTGATGTCAAACGCAAACGGACAAATATATAAAACATACCCCTGAAATACAAAAACGTGAGTTTATTTTCAAGCCATGTTGGACACGCACGTAGTGCAATTTGAAGAAACATGATGACAAAAAACTCGGTGTCATTTATTTTGTGCGCACATAACTTGTCACTCTTTAGGCCTGTTCTTTTTGGCTGAACTTTTCACTAGTTCTATTGAAAAGAAAAGGAAGAAAGATGAACTGGTGCAAAAGTTCAGCTAAAAAGAACAGGCCTTTTGCTACTTGCCTAATAATGTATAGTAAGTAAAAGACTGCTTACGCTACTTTGGTATATCTAGAGTTTAAGCCGGAAACACAATTAAAAATAAAGAGCACAGGGCTGCGTCAGGAATTACGTCCAGATGATTCTAAGCTATAAGTTACGTTACGTATATATTATAGCAAAAATGCACCCTATACTCCGTTCAACGAGAGAATAGATACATCCAGAAGCACGACCGCTTACTGAGCGCTCAGTGAGCTCTTGTACCTGTTTGGTCTATATTTTTAGATCTAATAGAATATGCCAATCAGATGCAAGAGCTCACTGATCGCTCAGTGAATGGTCGTGCTTCTGGATGCACCCATTGACCTCGATTTACGCAATGTAACGCTATATAATGCTATGAAGATATAGCGCAAAACGGACGAATTTTCGTCCGATCCATGGTGTAAGAATAAGACCAAATTCACACCTTGATGGAAAAGCGGAAAGCGGAAAAGCAGAAGCCAAACTCATGGAACTCATGGAAAGATAAAAGCAGACAAGTGAAATGTACCGCCCGTACTACTGCGAGTTCCGATTGGCTTCCGCTTTTCCGCTTTCTGCTTTTCCATCAAGGTGTGAACCCGGCTTAATAGGTGATTCCACTCATTTTTGACTAGAAAAGCTGTGACGAAATTGAGACAGTTCAGACACGTAATATTAGAGGATATAATGGTTTGACACCTAACCTCATACTCTACTACACCGATTCTGTTCGCGATCGCCGAGAAGGAAGCACGTGTGGATTTTCATATTTACAGGCTATGCGAAAAGTTAATCTTGATTAACTTAATTGACATGTTTCTCTTTCCTTTTGTTTAACGTTTGATATCTATTCTTAAGATACACGTTGCAAGTCAGGAAGTGCATCATGTCAGTATAAATTTTACGACCGTGCGGTTGAACCTGAAAAATTGCTGGGCCATGCTAAGTTCAATTTAATTTTCGAAAAAAAAAAACCGAATTACTTCGACAGTATTGGTGCTTATTCTACAATACTAAATATTTATTTTCTTATCTACTTATATTAGTTACATGCTATACAACATGTATCTTCAATTTTAGAATGTTCGATGAAAATCTCGATGCTTATTTGACAAACAATAATTCATTCATATTGTATAATGTAAAGCTATTAATGTATCAATAAATGTACTAATGTATATTTATTAGTACATTTCCATCGTCTTGTAAGATATTAGCTAAACAAATGCAAATGGAAAATACATATCTGTTCAAAACTCATCTTCCATTTATTCATTTAATTTAGAAAAAATGAGAATAAAGTAAAAATTATGAAATTTACTCATCAATTTTTCATCCCTTGTTCTCCGTCTGGCTTATTGATATATGGTATTAAATTCATTTATCATCAATAATGATGGCCTTTGCAATCTTTCCAATTCACAGTCGTTTAAGTGGCGTTTTTTTTATGATTAAAATCTATAGCATATTCTCTTTCACAACTTTCACAATCTTTCTATTGTCCACCGATCATGTATAATAAATGTATTAAAAAATAATGAAATTTGATATTTATTATGTTTTCACTTACCTTACTCCTGAAACGCCTCGGGAAAAACATGTTTTATATATATAATTATATATAATTACATATATTTATATATAATTTTTTAAATATATATATAATTATGTATAAAATATTTTTTCCCGAGGCTTATGAAGCTAGGTGTTATACATATGCGCCACCTGCTGTTCAACTGCGGAGTTTTCTCAGGAAAATCGCAGTGATTTTAATGAGTGGAATCACCTATTATTCTTATACCATGGTCCGATCATTCTCTCGTTGAACGGAGTATAGAGTTATCTAGGCGTAAGGGACTCCGCACAATAAAAGGAACAAAGAACAGAGAATAAGAATTTCAATCTATCAGAAACTGTGTATTCCACAATACATATGATTTCTGATAGGTTGAAATTCTTATTCTCTGTTCTCTGTTCTTTTATTGTGCGCAGCCTCTAATTCCTGAACGCAGCCCAGAGGGAAAAAGGCTGAAATCTGGCATACGCCCTCACCCAGCAGCCAGGGTACTCCGCCCGTATTCAAGGGGAAGCCGCGCGTCTTGTCCACTACATCCCGGTTCCTGTCCAGGTACGACCTACAGGAGCCTGCTTCTTAGAATTACCTGTCATAATCAAATGCCCCGATGGAGTCGTTGATGTTTACCCCGCAGCCTCTATTCAATTAGTTTACGCTAATTATCGAATTCAATTATTTTACGTTAAGCATCGAAGCCACGAACAAAAAAATAAAGATCGTAAGGCAAATCATCGCTTCTTCTCTTTCTTCATCACCATTCCCTTTCCAGTTCTCCCTTAAAGAGCTCTAAGGGACGACTACGCTCGCACTGGGCGACCCGTTCATAGTCATACCACATGATCCTTACATAGAGTGCCACTCGTAGAGCTCCTAAAGGAAGCGGTCGCGCAATATTCGCGAATATTCCCCTCGCGGCCCTCGCAGCTACCACACCGTACTGTGGAGCCGAAGTTTCACCCCGCGCGCCCCCCTCCTCTTCGCGGGCCCTCGCTCGCGATCTTCGGTCCCCGTCCGTCAAATTAGGGCAGGACGTGACAGTTATTAAATTATTATTATTATTATTATTATTATTATTTATTATTATTATTTAATTATCATATTATTATTTAATTATTGTATTATTTGTTATTATTTCCGATAATTTCATGAAATTTTCAGATGGTTGTTGTATGTACATATGTGAAATGATTATAGACGCGAGAAAAGAGCATTTCGACTCATGGGTGTATGGACGCATATAACTGGGTATTCGTTGATAATTTTTTAATAATTTTTTTTAATTCACGTCATTAAAATTTAAATGAAGGATCAAAATCTCTTTTTTTTATATTTTCTTTTTAAATTTGTACATTCATTAATGTATATACAGATATGTATATACAGATACTATTAATCTATTTTGTCGTAGTTTCGCTTTATTTTTGTTGTGCACAATCGCATCAACTTGACAGGTCCAATCATAATACTGTTTTTGATATGAAATGTTCGACTTAATTTACAGCACTTTACACAACACAATTATTCTTGCATTCATATCAGGCATACAAATACATCACATAATTAACATTTCGATAAATCATTTTTAGCAGCTTAATTGCTTATCGTCTTATCCAATAATGATGCATTGATTGTATCAAATTCGATATTATACAAAATCTTTTGATTTCATATTTAAAATAAATATAAAACTTAATTTATTATGAAATAGCCGTCAAATAATAGATTAATAAATTTTTTGCTTAAATATAAAAATGGATTATATTAATTATTATATCATAAAAACAGCTGTTAAACTAAAAGACTGTACATAAATATTAGAAAAAATTATATTTTTATATTATTATTATTGTAATAATTAATTACAGTTTTGCAACATTTCTGAAATATTATAGGCATATTACTGATATTTTGCAGGCATATTATTAATTTACATCTCTGCAATGTTTCATTGCAATCTATAATATTGCAACATTGCAGCAATATTGCTTCAATCTTCTATGCTGTATGAATATCTTGTTCATAATACCATCAGCTATAATAGCCGATTGTATTACTACAAATGAATTTTATTAAAATAAATTTTATTAAAAAATAAAAAAGATTAAGAACAATTTGTCGAAATTGATCCTACTAAATGAAAATAATGCAACGTAAGATATATAATGGAAAAGGTGTGAAGTTTGCTAATTTGCGATCAGATTAACCTAAAAATTATATCTTTTGGATGTAGATTGAAAATACCAACACATAAGAATTGTGAATTTTATAAATAAATTTTATAATATTTTGGGGTTTATTTAATATTTCCAAATTTTTTATTTAAGCCTAATTTTACAACTCACGGTTAACTCAACCGAGGTGCAATATATTTTTTATCTCTTTCCAATTCTAGTGTTAGAAAGAGATGAGAAATAAGTTGAACCTTAGGTTAACTATGAATTGTGAAACTGAGGCCCTATTTTTGAGCACATATGTATATATAATTTTTGCATACGAAAATGACAGTTTCTCGATGATTGATCGATTGTACACGGAATTGCTATATATTTTTGTGTACTATATTTTTTCAAAAATAGGGCCCTTGGGCCTTAATTTTCAATTGGCTTAGCTTTTCCAGAATTTCTATTGGAAGATACGATCCAATACGGTATGAGCAGCTATTTAAGCAGAGATCCATTCGGTAAATTTAGTTCGTGTGACCAGCAGATAAGAAAGCAGAGGATGCGTTATCTATGTATAAACGAATGCATTTAAGATGTATATTTCTGTTCTGCAGTAACTTTTCTTCTTTCGATAGAAGAGGATAGAAAGATATTATTCTATTTTGTTCAGTAACTTTTCTTCTTTCTGCGCATATACCAAAAGAGGATAGAAGAGGAAATACATCTTCTGTTTTGTCACAGCTCGAAGTCCATATTCCCCCTCTAGTAGTGTAAGCTCTATAGGAGCTATGTACTCTGCTGGGATGGGAAGGGAGGGGCAAAGGCAGGACAGTGCGTCTACGAGAAGGCGGCAAAAGTTCGAATTTAAAAGGTGTCTGTTGCACACTTTGCTAAAATTTAAAATTAATCTACAAATGTTTTCCGAAGGGTTGGAAATAGCTTGTACAAATTTGAAATAATAGTCTCTTATCCAAGACGCGGTCGATGGCCCGCCGAAGATAAAGGCTTTAGAGTTAATGTTTGGACAATTAAATATGATGTAGGATATCTTGCTGAGGGAGTCCACATTCATAAGAGGGATCGTCTACTAGGGTTTTGCGAAAAAGATTATGATTAAGATTATAGTGGTTGGAACGTAGCTGATTAAGCGTAACAATCTCTAGGAATGTTTGTGCGAAAATACCAAGATCTGGAGGTTTTCTGAAATGTATTGTTAAAGTAAAAGCAGCCCTTAATGTGTGATTCGCCCTCGAAATAATGATGGAAATCTTCGTTGAAGAAATCTTTGTTTAATAACGACGAAAAGATCCGAGTTAACTTTAAAATTAGGTTCAATGTCCTTACGAATAATTCTTTTGGTAAGATTGTCGATCTTTTCGTTTCCCGTTATGCTCTTATGAGAGGGAATCCAGATAAATCACACCCACATAGATGCGTCACCAGCATCCTTCAAGCTCGCCATGATAAGAGGGATAAGATAATTGTTCGTATGATCGCGAGGCCGAGAACGCTTCTGGAGTCAATCACAATAGCGATGTGGCTCAAACGAAGGTCGAGGGCTACCAATAAGGCATTATAGATAGCGAAAGCTTCAGCAGAAAAAACCAAAGTGTAGGAAAAGAGTTCATACATAAATTCAACTTGGAAGTTGGAGTTGAGAGGAGTAAACTGCCGTCCCAACATATGTGATCAATCTTAGAGCAATTCGTATAAAATTGTGGACTCAGTAATCAGGATGAGAAAGGCTTGCATAAATGCTGTCTGAGCACATTGATTAGAGAATTGGTCAAGAATTTCCAGAATTATGTAGGATTCGGGTTTAGTCTTGCTTCCTGGGGATTACACAATTCTCATAAAAAAGAGGGAATAGTGCTGGTAGTGTATCTCGCTTTATAGAGCAGTCCCGGACTTTTTTTTGCCAGATTCTTTCATTTTACACAAAAACGCGTCGAATTAGGTTAATTTCATCGAAATTAAGGTAGCTATTTTGAAGAATTATCTTATTTTATGTAGAGTAAATGGTCCAACAATAAACCATGTAATTTTAGAAACTTATCTCTTTCAATTATTGAATTGAAGATCTGAGTTTTGGCATAGTTTATGAATTTAGTTGGCTACATACTGTAAACAATAACTTTTAAATTATTTTTAAATTTAGCTACAATTTCGATTATTTAAAAAATAGGGAAGTGATTCATTGTATACAAGGGGTGTGTACACAATGAACCTATTTTTAACAATAAACTACATGTTTTATACTGCGAATTGTTGGGATTATTTTAGTTTTGCTATATTTTAAAATGTTTATTTATAAAATACAATAGATAATTATAAGATGATGAGGATTCACAAGGTAATTCAATAACCCAGTTTTTCTTTCGTTTAAAGTCAAAACGCGTCCAATGAATATATTTTTATTGAGATTTTAAGTGGGAGGAGGAGCTGTATTATAAATAATTATTACAACGAATTATTATTTTGAAGGTTATCATAAAAAAGGTGTTATGTGGTCTATAATATATCATAGTTCATTGTTCACTACGTTGTTCACGTCAAAATGATTCATTCAATAGACCACCTAACCTTTTCTATGATAATCTCCTAAATAATGTAGTAAAATAATATAACAGAAAAAGTTGCTTACAAAATAATAAATAATAAAAATGTGCATATAAAACTATTATATGCACAATGAAAAAATGATAGGTATAAAAAATGCGTAAAACTTACGAAAAAAACTTACTTTGCGATCTAAATTTCTTAAAATGTGACATTACATGGCTGTCCTTGGCATGATCAGCCAGTCGACTCTGGGGAGCCAAGGAGGGATTCAAATGCGAGTCGCTGTATGATAGCAGCACAATCTGATAACGTCGCATTTACGAGAAATATCGCAATAGTTCATAGTATACTACTGTTGAATTACCCCAGCAAACGTGAATGGATTGAAATGAATTGAAATGGATTCAGATTTTCAGAAATATTGATTCACGAATGTTAAAATGAATGCTTTTCAATCCTGAATGCATTTTTATTCATTTATTGTAATTGCATGAAGCATATCTCTATGCCTTTCAATCTAAAAATAATATTAGCTTTTTCTGTGCACACACATTGTGAATATGTTCAATTCAAAATTTTGAATAGGAAATGCAGTTTTTCAATCCAATTGTATCCAATTGAATCTAATTGAATTCAATTGAATCCAATTAAATCCAAACAGTATTCGCTATTTAAAATACGCATTCGGATAGAAAAACAATTTCAATCCATTTTAATTCATTCTCATTTGCTGGGATCTACCCTATCTGCACGCACATGTCAGAAACGTCAAAAAGGCTAAAATTATTACTCAAACTACTACTTACACAATGTCACCAATCCGTAGAAATTAAATTGTGTTGCCTAAGAGATTTTCGTCATTACCACTATTTCCTCTTTTTTTATGGAAATTGTTGTGTAATCTTTCTGGATTTACTTTTTCTTACACCATAATATATACAATTGGTCTGTTCGACTTGCTTACACTTTTTACATTTAAGATAATTTTATGCGACACTAAAATGATTGACGTTTATTTTGCTCGTAATCGTTTTCTATGTAATTTTATCTATGGTTGACGCTAAAAAGTTCGTTTCTATCCAACTTTTCAATGTTGGCGGGCCAATTCTTGTAATATAAAATTTTGTGCATTTTTGCAATTTTGTTTCTTAAAGTTCCAATAGCAAAGCAAAAAAAGAAAGTGAGGTAAATTAATAAACATAAAATAATACTTTGAATATTTGTCTAATATAATATGAAAATATATCATGTGAAATTTCTTTTTAAATTACACATTCTGTCATCCATGTATGATATTTGTAATTAAACATGTGAAATCCCAGAATAAATAACACATGATACATGGCAGAAATCTATTGTTTTCTCGCTACAGATTACAAAGGTTAGATTTGATATTTTTTGATGCTAGAAAACGAGCGTTTCAGTATCGCATAGAAAGGCCATAGACATAGCGTATTTTACCCGAGCGGGTTTGTACCAATCTAGGTTGGATTAATGACGTATGTTCTCCTATTGGTGGAAATATGTAACGTTAACCAATAATAGAATATTATCCAACTCAAATGGTAGCAAATCCGGGTTGAAAACGTTAATAGTATCTCTAGACCGAGTATTGTCAGAAATTTCGAGAGTGGGGATAATCCTCATTTAGAAAAGGACACACTCGGTCTTCTATAGTATTACTAAAGTAGCGCATTAGTTCGCCATATTGGACCTACTAACCTTACCATGGACCAATATCATGGACATAGGAATAACTATCAATAATACTAAGCGCTTATTGGACTACAGATAACTAGATGGCGGTGAAATAGCCAATAAGAAAATTATCGGCAAGATAAAAGAAATGCGCTACTTTAGTAATATAGAGCTTTACTCAGTCCACGTTCTCTTTCGTTTCGCGCTTGTATATAAAGTGTACCTCTGAAAAGAGAGATTGAGGAACTGAAATGTAACAGCTTACAATCAGATCGGCAAAGAGAGTCTCGTATATAATGGAAGAATATAAGGTGAGCTATTCCTGTGGTGTGTAGTAGTGAATGTGTAGTAGTAATAGTCTAAAAGTAGGAGAGCTGACAACCAACCACATTTGAATTTAATTATCGAATTCAATATGGCTGATGACATGTTTGTTTACTGTCATTGTGAGTGCGCAAATTAGTAGTGATGAAATTCTGTATGCGAAATTATGCCGATTTGCTTTAATAACTTTCCTGCCGAAGTCATTGCCTGCTTAATCAGAACAAAGTCGTACATACGACTGCGTCATATTAATAATAAAATAAAAAATGATATTTCTTTAAAAAAAAATGCTAAAAAACAAAAAAATGTGCAATATTACACTTACGACATATTAATTATATTACGTTTTTATAATTTAGATTTATATATTGTTATTAATATACTGTTGTTTTTAATAGAAATCTAATACTAATTATTTCCGATTATTGGTAAGCGTTTGAAATTTGCATGCTTAATTTGATTGGTCATCCCCCACTTTTTTCTTTTTTCATTATGCGCAATAGCTCACCTTATATCTTTCCACCATGGTCTCATATACACAGTGCGACAAATATGTTCCCGGACACGAACCACATCTCAGCAACCAGTGGCGAAATCTATGCCTTCAAACATGCACTTTAAAGGTTGAACATTTTGCTATCATCTATCAAAGTTTCATTCATTTTGGTTGACATATAACGAAGATATGACAGTTCATGTTAAACAAGATTTTGGTCGAGGTAGAAATTTTAATATGAAACAAAGAGATTTTGAGCGATTGATCGAAGTTTTAAAGCGATTGATGGGCAGAATTCATCGTATTCGCTCCGAATATAGTGATCCAGAAGATTGGTCTTTGTTGCATGATAATGCACCGAGTCACACTTCATTGATTGTCCGTCAATGTTTGGCTTGAAATCGTGTCTCTGTGTTAAACCATCCACCGTATTCACCTGATTTGGCCCCCTGCGACTTCTCATTATTCCCAAAATTGAAATTGAAATTGAAAGGACGCTTTTTTGATGACATTCCGACCATCCAATCAGCTTCTACACAGGCACTAGAGGCAATTCCGCAAACTGAGCTAGAACATGCATTTGAATCACTATTGAATCGCTGTAACAAGTGTATTGAAGCCAAAGGAGAATATTTTGAATAATAAAACCAAAAAATATGCATATTATTGTTTCAATTATGATTTTCAGGCCTTGTCCGGGAACATATTTGTCGCACTGTGTATGTTCTGTGAGAGTTAGGGTGCCGTTCTATGTACGGAATCGGAACGACGGAACGGATTTCTTACTAGAAATAAATTCAGCATTCCGTTCCGTAAGAAGTTTCTCTACTGTATCGGAACCACCGAAATCATGGCCGGAATAGTATAGAAACGATACAGAATCAATGGAATGTCATATCGATTGCAGGCTATGTCGATCTGGCTATTGTTGATGGTTGAGAATTTGACACTTTCGAAGAAGAAAATTAATAATAATTCTTATTTTTCAATACGACATATTCTTGTGTTATATATACGTAATCCAACTAATGCCAGCAGTTCTTTAAATAATACCGAATGTCATTCTGAAGAAATTGAAGAATTTCTCACGATCGATCGTTTGCATTTTAACGACTAAATTGTCACTTTCGTCTTGAAGACGCCTCATTCTTTGTCTAAACATTGACCTATATCCAGAAATTTTGTTTTCTTCTATATTTCTGCTGTTGCAATAAAAGCTTGTTATAAGCGAAATAAAATTTTCACCTACTCTTAAATACCGAAATAGCACACCAACTTGGCACATTTCTTGCCTTTCGTAATAATTTTAACATTAGTAATAACACTACTTTTTTCCATCGTTGTAGATTTAAAAAAGTTTCTGAATATTTGTTTCAATTTTTAGATTCAACCAACTCAGCTGAACATGCCATTCCGTTCCGTACAAATTTTCTCTCCCATGTGAAATCAATTTTCTAATAAGAATTCCGTCGTTCCGATTCCGTGTATATGGCACTCTTACGAGCGCGAACAGGGACGGACATGTTTCGTTTCGGAATTTTTGTTAGCCTGGTTAGTTCGTCGAGCTTCTTCGTGCTTTCAATCCTCTCTCTTAGAGGTACACTTTATATGCAGGCGCGAAAGAGTATGCACGTGGACCATGGCTGTGTTCCAAAATTTACTGCCAGTACTGAAAGTCTATAGTGCACATAAACTATAGATTTAGAACACAGCCCAAGTCAGAGAGAATCAAGGAAAAATGGAGCGGATTCAACCGGAAGCCGCCGTTTGTTGGAGTGAGTATGAGATATGGTAAAAGCGTGATGGAACATATGATGTTGCCCACATTAGTACTGTACCGCACTAGTATTGTGTATGTATGTACATATACGTATGTAATATTGCTTTTAATCTTCCATATTAGTGACTCAGTCAGATTTTCTCGCCTAAGGTTACGAGGGACGAGACTTTATACACCAGCCTCGCCCAAGAATACGTGTAATGATATCTCTCAGGGCCGACACTATTCCTTTGTGGAGCGAAGAGCGGAGCTTCGATTTCCAATTATAGTTGGTGTCACCAGTTGACTTGAAAAGTAAAGCACATCTCGGGCGAAAGATCGTTAAAGAAAATGGTTATATCAAATTTTCACATTTTTATTTCATTGCTATTTAAGAAACTAACAATATATTTAACTGCCTTTATATTTGCTTCCACTATTATATATGATAATGTGTACGGCGGATACAATTTCATATTAATAAAAGGTTTGATTAGTTTCCTCCTACTCTTATTTTTATAATTAGAGCAAGTCCAAAACAAAAGATGATTTAGATCTTTGAATTCGAAGCCATTTTCACTTAGGATTGTTTATAGCTTTAATTTTAAAAAGAAAAGAGTTTGTATAACAGAGAGTATCCAGTAATTACTCTAATAGCCCTAATGAAGTCTTTCCTAATTTTAACTTTTTTAAAAATTTGGAAAAATATATGTATTTCACAAGTTCCATGTAATATTTACTAAATCTCTTATCGAACGAATCATAGAAATTCTCAGTTAGAGTTTTATAAACCTTGGAAATAGACACAATGCACTGTTTGTAATCAACCTTATTTTTAATTGGTTTACCCGATATAGTAGCGTTTTATTTTTAATCATTGACTATTTCATTATCTTTGATAATGAGCCTATGTGAGCTGGGATTCACCAAGTGAATCTGACGGGAAAATTTTTCTTAATTGAGTATAATTTATACCGAATATTCACAATAATGGACATAATTTGATCTTCCTACTTCCTCCTTAGTCCAAACCACAGCTTTTTGAGTCTGTACATATATTAGAGTAAATAATTTTTCTCTCCTGTATCAGGTTTAATACCTTCAGAATGGCCCATGCTTCCGCCGCGAAAAAATTGTAGATAGGATTTAACGAGTATCCCTGACCACAAAATTCATGGTTGGGATCCATAAAGCACAACCCACATAAGTATTACCATTCAATAAATACCTTGATCCATCCGTAAATATACGGATCTCCTTAATAAATACAGCCTTGAATGTAAAGTTTGTGAAGGCTCTATTCGGATTGCCACATCTCCTTGACAAAGCTCCCGAATTCAAGTCGATTTCTGGTTTAATATACATGAAATCTAAAGCGTATGAAAATGATGGGTGAACATTCCATACATAAATTGATTCTCTGAAATTATTAACTTCCTTTCATTTATATAATATGTATGGAATATTTCTTTTAGCTATCTTTTTATGCGAAATTAAAAATGATAAATGACTAATTTTATTAATTATATTTGAATATTTGAGTTGTATACATTTTAAAAAGAAACAGTCCGCCAGTTTCGCTATTCTGGATTCAAAAGGGTGTTTAGAAAATTTTCAGCACACAATATTTGTTAAAGTCTTAAGGAGTCCCATTGCTAACTTATATGTCCTGCAGAGCATGTTATTTATTTGTTTAATGTACGATTTAGACGTGCTAATAAACTAAAAAGAGCCCCATTCGAACGAAGCCAAAATTGTCGCATTAATAAACATAATGGTGGCCCACGATGATTTTATTATCATTTCAAAATATTCACAAACTTAACTGACTTCCGAGTCCATGACCAAACCTAAATATTTTATCAAATTAAAAAATGGAACAATCTTATCATTTAATTGAATATTTGGTATAGTATGTTTTCTTGTTCTATGAAATATAGTGAATTGAAAAGATAATAAATAAAATGCCAATTTGAGCTAACACAGATTATTAGTGTGTATTTTATATCATTTACTATTTTTTTACTATTCAAAATGAATAGTAAAGCGTGTACGTTTCGACCTACAGTCAAGGTCCTCTTCAGTACAAAAAAAATTAATTAAATATAAATATTAAATACTAATTATATAATGATAGCGCATACAAGTATAAACTATTAAAGTATAAAATAGAAAAAAAAACTGTGGTGGTAATATCAGAGTTAATCTTTATTATCAAATTACTAAGTTTACTAAAAAAGAAAGAAATTTTTTTGTTTTGAATTGAAAGACCAAAAGGAGTTAAAAAATATTTTTAATTGCTAACATAAAGTTTTTCACACAAAATATGATAAAATAAACTTACATGATTATCAAGATTGAACTGTTTTTATAAGATTTTTTGTTCCATTAGACTGTTCCATTTACTGTGTAAACACAAATATGAATTAAAAAGTTAATATAAATAATGGTTCATATTAAAATTTTTTACCAAATTTAGTTCACTTACATGAAACTAAATTAAGAGTTATTAGGCACGACATAACTGTTTGGTAGACGAATGTAAAATGAAAATTGAGAGAAACAGTGGACAACAGAACATGTACTAACGACGATAAGTATAAATAATAAATAATAAATAGCAAAGGATAAACAATGTAGATTGGAAGCATTACGTTTCTGAAAATAAGTTTATACATAAAGGATCGAGAGAGAGTGTATTGTTTTGTAGATTCAGGCCTAGTTTTTTGTTTTTTAATATGTACCATCTCTGATAACAGTCTTTTAAATAAAATTTGTTTTTTGTCTAAAATATGTACATTATTCTAATCAAATTCATGAAATAAGTCCATACGATGTTGTGTGATAACCGTTGGGTCGTGTTTCTGTTAATATGATTTCTATGTTTATGCGCGTTTTAAGGCATCTACTTGTTTGTCCAAACATATGACGCATCACAATCCTTACAATCAATCTTATATATTAGATTGGGAAGATTGGAATAATACACCTTTCTGGACTTTGATAAATTTATTAAGCTTATTTATAATATGGCGTCTATACATATAACATGTTTTAAGAAATTCCTAATTTTATTAGAAATATTAAGAATAAATGGTATAGAGAAAAATTTTTTATTATTGTTTTTTTCTTGAGTTGTCAATTGTTTATCAGCAACAAAATCATCAATACGATTAAAAAGATCAAATTTTTTGTAAAGTCTTTTTTAGTGAAAATATCACTTAGAATAATATCAATTACGGATATCTTTCGGATTATAATTATAATAATTGAAATTGTATTATATCAATCTTACCACTAGCTTACGGTTTACCTAAGATTCACAAAATTGGATGTCTGTTGAGGGTCATAGTTTTATCTGTTGGAAGTTCACTCCATAATTTAACATCTTTCCTACATAAGATCATTAATAAGAGTTTACCACTAGCAAATAGCTCTACAATTATTTTTTGACCAAAAAAATTTCAAAATTGACAATTCCTGCTGAAGCTTTTCCTTTATCGTTAGACATAATATTACTTTTTACTAATATACCAACAGATCTAGTTTTTGATATCTAATAGATGATATTTTATAGAAAAAAATAATGACATCTCAAAAACGGATTTTTTTAAAGCACTAAAATTAGTTTTGAACTCTATTTTTTTCATGTGCAATGACAAATTTTATAGACAAACTTTTGGATTACCCATATCTCCACTATCCCCTATACTTGCTGATAGTTATGTTGATAGTTAGCAGGACTTAGAGTCAGTTTTGTTAAATAAACTTTCTGTGATACCATTGTTTTATGTAAGATATGTTGACGACATTGTTTTAGCTATTGCCAATGCTCATATTGATGAGATTCTTATTAAATTTAATTCTTATCACCCAAGACTACAATTTACAAATTGGAAATTGGTGGAGATTCATTAAATTTCTTAGACATTTGATTGATAAAAAAAGAAGAAATTTATTATTTTATTTTTGATTGATATCATAAACCTACATTCTCAGGTCGTTTTCTCAATTACTTCTCATGGCATCCACTCTGTCAAAAAATTGACACGATAATTGATTTGATATTATTATTTTCCCATCCAGTTTTCATGAAAAGAATTTTGACTTAATTATAAAAATTCTTCTGAATAATGATTATCCCCTAAGTTTAATATTTTCAACTATTAAAAAAAGACTTTACAAAAAATTTGATCTTTTTAATCGTATTGATGATTTTGTTGCTGATAAACAATTGACAACTCAAGAAAAAAACAATAATAAAAAATTTTTCTCTATACCATTTATTCCTAATATTTCTAATAAAATTAGGAATTCCTTAAAACATGTACTTTTTATATGTATGGCCTATAGAGGCCATATTATAAATAAGTTTAATAAATTTATCAAAGTCCAGAAAGATATATTACCCCAATCTTTCTAATGTAATATATAAGATTGACTGTAAGGATTGTGATGCATCGTATGTTTGGACAAACAAGCAGATGCCTTAAAACGCGCATAAGTGAACATAGGAATCATATTAACAGAAACACGACCCAACATTCGATTACCACACAACATCGTATGGACTTATTTCATGAATTTGATTGGAATAATGTATATATTTTAGACAAAGAACAAATTTTATATAAAATATTGTTGTTACGTCCAAACCCTTGGAAATTTGATCAAGTNAATATGCTTTCTCGGCCTCTTGACTCTCGACGTCAGGCGTGTATCAAGAGGCAAGGAACGTTCTAGATAATATATAAGTTTTAATAAATTGTAATAAAAATTGTAATATACCTCTCCCATAAATCCAGAATATTATAAATCGTGTTNAATGGAGAGGGTATGGAAAGACGGTTAGACTCAATCTCACAGGTATACGCGTAAAGGCAAACATCTGTGAGTCGTACGCACCTTTTCGGTCCCGGAATATGAGTCAACATCCGAAAGGACGCTATGACACCTGTTCCGATGGACAGTGCGAACGTCGGTCCTACTTTTTGGATCAAGGAACTTAATCCTTTTGACCCGGGACTGGACCTCGTGCGATCTCAGGTATTAGAGGGAAGTGAATGCGAGAGGTGCTTTCAATAAAAGACAGGGAAATATACTAAATTACATTTGTTAGTAATAAAAAGAAGGAATAATAAAAAAAAATTTTTACACATAATAAACTTCTCCTTTTTTTTTTATATAAAAGTATAGTTAATACATTATGGATGTGTGCGTGCGTGCGTGCGTGCGTGCGTGCGTGCGTGGAGAGGGAAGGGTTAATGGGTATGGAAGGCAAGGAAAGTATTGCAGGAGCACATTGGGATGAGGTGTTTGTAAAGGACGGTGTAAGGAGTGGGGTTGGAATGTAAAGAGTGACTATTTTATTCCCTTCGTTGGAGGGGGACGAATATAGCCTGAATAACTGATCCCTGTCGATCGGCTCGGGATTCGGTTGAAACGGGAGGGGTAGGAGCTGATCCAAGGAAGGAGGGAGAGGAAATCTTTCTTCGAAATAAAGAAGAGGAGGGAATCGTTCCTCGAGAGGAGGAGGGGAATAATTCAGGATTTCCCGAATAGCAGGATCGATGACAGGAGGAGAAGTGAGATCTAAGAGTTGTGTCGGCTCTAACGTTGGTGAGTAGGAGACCTCGCCAAATTGATCGTCAGTCGGTTGTGACGGCGCGATTATGGGTGGCCCAAGGGGACGGTTCCGTCTACTTCTCCGAACATAGGGAGTTCGTCCGCGTTTTCTAATGGTATTAGTACGCATGTTAGTTGGCTGTCCCCAAGATATCGAGTAGGTTCCGGTAGGTGACCGAGGAGATCCGTCGTCCGCGGAGAGCGTCAGAAGGGCAGTCGCAGTGGCGTATGGCTGGTAATTTCAGTTGCCCACAATTTCGCACTTGTATGGAACCGCGAATTGGGGTGATTATCGCGAGTTCGAATAATTTCCGCACTGTCCGCGACAATAGTTAAATCGTGCACTGCATTAACGTGAACCGGGTGGTTTAGAATTCCGTACTGATCTCTGCGCTTCCGCGGGACCTCTATTTATACCCCGAAAAAAAGGCGTTGTGCCTTTGTCTAGGATGCAAAAGTTAGTTACAATGTCACGCGAGATTTACGGTTTTTTAGCGTCCTATCATTGTTAATCTAAAGTACATCGTTAGAGGAGTTTCGAGAAGAAAAGAAGTGACTTACGTTTTTCTTTAAAGAGCCAAGATTGCTCCAGACGAATGACCAATTCTGTTATTCTCGCGGAAAATATGGTTAGGTAAACAGATGGTTACTATACACAACTAGCTTTGCGTGCAGGGCTACCATTGTCAGTCGCGAGTCTGATCTTAGATAACGCTACCGTGGGAAGTTATCCCATGCGTTTTATGATTTTTTAAGCACGACGTGGCGCCTGTTTTCCTAAGATGAAATTGTTGATCAGTCTCACACGACAAAGCTCAGATTTTTACTATTGCGTGATTTCGGTGCATTTATAATATCTTTTGCAATCTTGTCTCTTTTCGGGCCTGCATTAAGATTGTTATTCCTTCCGGATTGAATGGCATTTACGAGTTTTCGCGGAACCTGTCCGATCCCTCTTTTCAATTCTGTCAGACTGTTATCAAAAGGCTCCGCTCGAGTCTCGCAGACGCCAACCATAGTCACGAGGAGCCGAAGGAAAGAATCGTGGCGTCTGTAGGACGTAATACTGTTATTAGAGATGATATATATTAAAAAACAAAAACTAGGCCTGAATCTACACAACAATACACTTTCTCTCGATCCTTTATATAGGATGTCTGGAAATAATCGCTAAATATTTCATAGGACAGGTAGAGCAGACTAAACTGAGTCGAAAAGTTCTGTACCATTTTGTAAGTTTTCCCTTAATAGTTAACAAGATATTAATCCTTAAAGAGAGCCGAATACGCGTGCCCGCCTAGCCTACTACTGCGAGGAACACCGCCGCGAGCCTCCATACCTTGGACGACGCGCATGCCAGGTTATCTCCGTTCCCCACTGTCTGCGCACCAAGCGATCGGTAGGCGTATACACCAGTGATGCGAATTTCGGGTCGCTTGCAGCACGCGATCAGCGCCACCAGTCGGCGGCCTGGCGCAACCGGTAGCAACACAAGCATGAACTCGTGTCCGTGTGACTTGGTTAGTTAGAAGCGTACCGACTATATCGCTCTGTTCTTTTTGCACTATGTTCTTATTGCTTGCCTTGTCGGCGCGCTGAGAATGAGAAAGAAGCTCGCTGTTTCACTCAAGCGAGCGTCGAGCAACTGAAATATGCTTTCTCGGCCTCTTGACTCTCGACGTCAGGCGTGTATCAAGAGGCAAGGAACGTTCTAGATAATATATAAGTTTTAATAAATTGTAATAAAAATTGTAATATACCTCTCCCATAAATCCAGAATATTATAAATCGTGTTAAAACGCGATAGTTGACAGGAGATTAATTGTTTATGATTTTCCATTCGTGTTATGTACCATGGTCATAAATTCGATCCGCAAGAAATTGGCGTGGTCGAGCGCGTAAGGTGTGAGATCGGAAAAAGTACTATAATTAACNCTGGACCTCGTGCGATCTCAGGTATTAGAGGGAAGTGAATGCGAGAGGTGCTTTCAATAAAAGACAGGGAAATATACTAAATTACATTTGTTAGTAATAAAAAGAAGGAATAATAAAAAAAAATTTTTACACATAATAAACTTCTCCTTTTTTTTTTATATAAAAGTATAGTTAATACATTATGGATGTGTGCGTGCGTGCGTGCGTGCGTGCGTGCGTGCGTGGAGAGGGAAGGGTTAATGGGTATGGAAGGCAAGGAAAGTATTGCAGGAGCACATTGGGATGAGGTGTTTGTAAAGGACGGTGTAAGGAGTGGGGTTGGAATGTAAAGAGTGACTATTTTATTCCCTTCGTTGGAGGGGGACGAATATAGCCTGAATAACTGATCCCTGTCGATCGGCTCGGGATTCGGTTGAAACGGGAGGGGTAGGAGCTGATCCAAGGAAGGAGGGAGAGGAAATCTTTCTTCGAAATAAAGAAGAGGAGGGAATCGTTCCTCGAGAGGAGGAGGGGAATAATTCAGGATTTCCCGAATAGCAGGATCGATGACAGGAGGAGAAGTGAGATCTAAGAGTTGTGTCGGCTCTAACGTTGGTGAGTAGGAGACCTCGCCAAATTGATCGTCAGTCGGTTGTGACGGCGCGATTATGGGTGGCCCAAGGGGACGGTTCCGTCTACTTCTCCGAACATAGGGAGTTCGTCCGCGTTTTCTAATGGTATTAGTACGCATGTTAGTTGGCTGTCCCCAAGATATCGAGTAGGTTCCGGTAGGTGACCGAGGAGATCCGTCGTCCGCGGAGAGCGTCAGAAGGGCAGTCGCAGTGGCGTATGGCTGGTAATTTCAGTTGCCCACAATTTCGCACTTGTATGGAACCGCGAATTGGGGTGATTATCGCGAGTTCGAATAATTTCCGCACTGTCCGCGACAATAGTTAAATCGTGCACTGCATTAACGTGAACCGGGTGGTTTAGAATTCCGTACTGATCTCTGCGCTTCCGCGGGACCTCTATTTATACCCCGAAAAAAAGGCGTTGTGCCTTTGTCTAGGATGCAAAAGTTAGTTACAATGTCACGCGAGATTTACGGTTTTTTAGCGTCCTATCATTGTTAATCTAAAGTACATCGTTAGAGGAGTTTCGAGAAGAAAAGAAGTGACTTACGTTTTTCTTTAAAGAGCCAAGATTGCTCCAGACGAATGACCAATTCTGTTATTCTCGCGGAAAATATGGTTAGGTAAACAGATGGTTACTATACACAACTAGCTTTGCGTGCAGGGCTACCATTGTCAGTCGCGAGTCTGATCTTAGATAACGCTACCGTGGGAAGTTATCCCATGCGTTTTATGATTTTTTAAGCACGACGTGGCGCCTGTTTTCCTAAGATGAAATTGTTGATCAGTCTCACACGACAAAGCTCAGATTTTTACTATTGCGTGATTTCGGTGCATTTATAATATCTTTTGCAATCTTGTCTCTTTTCGGGCCTGCATTAAGATTGTTATTCCTTCCGGATTGAATGGCATTTACGAGTTTTCGCGGAACCTGTCCGATCCCTCTTTTCAATTCTGTCAGACTGTTATCAAAAGGCTCCGCTCGAGTCTCGCAGACGCCAACCATAGTCACGAGGAGCCGAAGGAAAGAATCGTGGCGTCTGTAGGACGTAATACTGTTATTAGAGATGATATATATTAAAAAACAAAAACTAGGCCTGAATCTACACAACAATACACTTTCTCTCGATCCTTTATATAGGATGTCTGGAAATAATCGCTAAATATTTCATAGGACAGGTAGAGCAGACTAAACTGAGTCGAAAAGTTCTGTACCATTTTGTAAGTTTTCCCTTAATAGTTAACAAGATATTAATCCTTAAAGAGAGCCGAATACGCGTGCCCGCCTAGCCTACTACTGCGAGGAACACCGCCGCGAGCCTCCATACCTTGGACGACGCGCATGCCAGGTTATCTCCGTTCCCCACTGTCTGCGCACCAAGCGATCGGTAGGCGTATACACCAGTGATGCGAATTTCGGGTCGCTTGCAGCACGCGATCAGCGCCACCAGTCGGCGGCCTGGCGCAACCGGTAGCAACACAAGCATGAACTCGTGTCCGTGTGACTTGGTTAGTTAGAAGCGTACCGACTATATCGCTCTGTTCTTTTTGCACTATGTTCTTATTGCTTGCCTTGTCGGCGCGCTGAGAATGAGAAAGAAGCTCGCTGTTTCACTCAAGCGAGCGTCGAGCAACTGAAATATGCTTTCTCGGCCTCTTGACTCTCGACGTCAGGCGTGTATCAAGAGGCAAGGAACGTTCTAGATAATATATAAGTTTTAATAAATTGTAATAAAAATTGTAATATACCTCTCCCATAAATCCAGAATATTATAAATCGTGTTAAAACGCGATAGTTGACAGGAGATTAATTGTTTATGATTTTCCATTCGTGTTATGTACCATGGTCATAAATTCGATCCGCAAGAAATTGGCGTGGTCGAGCGCGTAAGGTGTGAGATCGGAAAAAGTACTATAATTAACAGTAAACATATATATTAGGTCAAATATATTTTCATATAATTTTTGAAATTATTGTTCGTATGTGTAATTTTTAAGCAATAGTTGTAGGAAAAAACCGATTCGCTTTTCAATAAGCAAATAAAAAATTATTTTAAAATTACACAACATATAAAGGTTTTCAATTGTGCACTACAAAATTATATTGGTATCATCTTTATTTATATTATTAGTAATCTCGTTTTCGAAATTTTCATTAACAGAATTTTAAATGCGGATGTGATAGTTAGAAAGAAACATTTTATACAAAATATTAATCGACACAAAGCGTATTTGTCATAAACGCAACATCATTAAACATGTTTTTTTTAACAATAGAAGTCAAAACGTGGTTAAACTTAAAACAATGTGATTGAAAAGGCATACACCACGAGCGCAAGATGTTAGTAGCGAAATATTTATATTTTAATAGATTACCACAGAATAAAAACAATAAAATAGACCTTATATATCAGGCCATCTTCAGTATTACAAAATTAATGTGTGTTATAACTTTCATACATGTTGAGAAAACCTAATTTCAAATAAATTTTATTTACGTTATAATGAGATAAAATATTTTTTACGCTCAGNTGTTAATCTAAAGTACATCGTTAGAGGAGTTTCGAGAAGAAAAGAAGTGACTTACGTTTTTCTTTAAAGAGCCAAGATTGCTCCAGACGAATGACCAATTCTGTTATTCTCGCGGAAAATATGGTTAGGTAAACAGATGGTTACTATACACAACTAGCNTTTTTTGTCACAACAGTTAGTCGAACTTATTGAAACACATAATTTCCAGATTCTATTAAATGTGAAATTTATTGATAATGTTAATAGAAAAAATCAATATAACTGCTTCAATTGAAAAAATTAATATAACTGNGTGTCCGTGTGACTTGGTTAGTTAGAAGCGTACCGACTATATCGCTCTGTTCTTTTTGCACTATGTTCTTATTGCTTGCCTTGTCGGCGCGCTGAGAATGAGAAAGAAGCTCGCTGTTTCACTCAAGCGAGCGTCGAGCAACTGAAATATGCTTTCTCGGCCTCTTGACTCTCGACGTCAGGCGTGTATCAAGAGGCAAGGAACGTTCTAGATAATATATAAGTTTTAATAAATTGTAATAAAAATTGTAATATACCTCTCCCATAAATCCAGAATATTATAAATCGTGTTAAAACGCGATAGTTGACAGGAGATTAATTGTTTATGATTTTCCATTCGTGTTATGTACCATGGTCATAAATTCGATCCGCAAGAAATTGGCGTGGTCGAGCGCGTAAGGTGTGAGATCGGAAAAAGTACTATAATTAACAGTAAACATATATATTAGGTCAAATATATTTTCATATAATTTTTGAAATTATTGTTCGTATGTGTAATTTTTAAGCAATAGTTGTAGGAAAAAACCGATTCGCTTTTCAATAAGCAAATAAAAAATTATTTTAAAATTACACAACATATAAAGGTTTTCAATTGTGCACTACAAAATTATATTGGTATCATCTTTATTTATATTATTAGTAATCTCGTTTTCGAAATTTTCATTAACAGAATTTTAAATGCGGATGTGATAGTTAGAAAGAAACATTTTATACAAAATATTAATCGACACAAAGCGTATTTGTCATAAACGCAACATCATTAAACATGTTTTTTTTAACAATAGAAGTCAAAACGTGGTTAAACTTAAAACAATGTGATTGAAAAGGCATACACCACGAGCGCAAGATGTTAGTAGCGAAATATTTATATTTTAATAGATTACCACAGAATAAAAACAATAAAATAGACCTTATATATCAGGCCATCTTCAGTATTACAAAATTAATGTGTGTTATAACTTTCATACATGTTGAGAAAACCTAATTTCAAATAAATTTTATTTACGTTATAATGAGATAAAATATTTTTTACGCTCAGTTACAATTATATTTTCGAAGAGCTTGACGCTCAGGTTATTGTTATANCCAACACCTAATATATATATATATATATATATATATATACATATATATATACATATATATATATAAATTATGATACCTGTGTTAACAATAAGTTTAGTTGTGGAATCCAACACTTGGAAAACTATATTAAACTGCTCAAGAGTCGAAATATCTAACTCTAATCATGAAAGACGGTTTATATACAATTTTGATTATTTATGAAGATCATTTCTGACGTTAGTCTCTTTTGAAAGAATGATTCTATATCTAATATCTGAATATTATCCCAATTAAATTTGTGACAATATTCAAATTGATGTTGTAAGACCACATTGTGAGCGCTATTTAATTTTTTAATGTTAGTTTTATGTTCATTTATTCCACTTTTAACTTTCCTTTTAGTTTGGCCCATGTAAGAGAGATGTTTTTTTTATGAATCTTTCATCGATTAAGTCGAATACCATACATGTCGAATCATTACTTTTCCTACAATTTTTGATTTTAAGGTACACGAATAATTGCAATTGTTATACGAAAATATATTATTTGATCTTATACAGATGATTAATTAAACTACTTGTATCACGAAATTGTATCATGATACTTGTATATTAAGGGGAAAAAAGGGAAAAACAGGATTTTCGCGTGAGACTATCAGCGTACTGTCCGCGCATTTTATTTGCTCAGCCACATCGATTAATTGACGTTTACTAGTGCAATATAGAATCCACACGATGAACGCTCTCGTGTTCTCAAGAATCTCGGGTTTTCGATGCAACGTGCGATATTATTATCAAAATATCACTCTCCTTCTATACTTTCCTATATATACGAGGTCTGGCTATTAAATAACGAGAGTGCTTATAAAAAAGAGTTTTATTTTAAAAATTATTCTACAATCGAATGCTCCCCTTCAATGTACTCCCCTCCCCTCGCCACACACCGTTCCATTCGTTTTTTCCATTGGTCAAAGCAATGCTGGAAGTCTTCTTTTGTAAGAGCATTTAGGAGCTCCGTCGATTTTTGCTTCACCTCTTCCATCGACTCGAACCGGGTTCCTTTTAAGGCAGACTTGATCTTCGGAAACAGAAAAAAGTCACAGGGTGCTAAATCAGGCGAGTACGGTGCGTGTTCGAGCACTGGAGTGCCTCTAGCGGCTAAATAACGCTTCACAGACAGCGCGTTATGGGCAGGTGCGTTGTCCTGGTGCAAGATCCACGACTTGTTTTTCCACAACTCCGACCGTTTCTTACGAACTCGCTCTCGCAGTGTTGCCAAAACTGTCAAATAGTAAGTTTGGTTTACAGTTTGACCCTCTGGAACCCATTCAGTCATCACGATGCCGTTGATGTCGAAAAAAACGATTAGCATGGCTTTAAATTTTGATTTCGACATCCTTGCTTTTTTCATTCTTGGCGATGCAGGAGTTTTCCAGTGCATGGATTGCCGCTTAGTTTCAACATCATATTGGAATATCCAGGTTTCATCGCAAGTGATGATGTTTTCCATCAATTCAGGCATCAATTCTTCATCTAACCTCTCAAGAAAATCTGAGCAGATCTGTTGACGGACGAGCTTTTGTTCAGGGGTCAAATTTTTTGGAACCAACTTCGCACAGACTTTCTTCATGTTTAATTCGTCATGTAAAATTTTTCTGACAGTTTCTTTATCAGCGTTTACAGTCTCAGCAATCATCCGAATGCTCATACGACGATCTTCGCGCACAATTTCATTGATTTTGGTCACTGTTTGCGGAGTTGAAACAGAGACAGGTCGACCTGGACGTTGGTCATCTTCGGTGTTCTCTCGGCCTTCAGAAAACCGTTTATACCATTCGAAAACACGCGCACGAGATAGAGAATTCTCACCATAGGCCTCTTTCAACAACTTATAGCACTCAGTCGGAGTTTTTTTTAATTTAACGAGAAATTTCACATTGATCCGTTGCTCGTGTTTTTCGTCACACATTGTTATCGGCACGAGAAAAAAACACGTTCGTTTCTAACCTCTACAGAAAAAATACTACTACAGCGACAAAAACGTATTTTCGTACTGGAATAGTAGACACTTCCAGCTATCCAACGCTGCATTCATTTCCCACCCTACCTCTCTAGGACGCCTTCTGCGCGCGCAGTCTCGTTATTTAATAGCCAGACCTCGTATTTTAAACATTAATTGGAATAAAGTGAAGCGTATTAGATATTATTATAGTGCATACTTCTACGAATGACGCAACATTCAAATTTATGAGTGTGAAAGTATCCACTCTCGGCCAATATGTACGTCTTTTAAGGGGTTACACCACTGTAAAATTTTCAAAAAATCGATTATTTTTTAATTGGCTTAAAACTGAATATTTTCAAAATCCCCTACGTATTTCTGTAGCTATATTTATGTAGATTAAGAAACAATTTTTTAATTTGTTCTAGATTCAATCCTACGATACTTATACTGCGTGCCGCGGAGGACTTCAAATTTAACCACGCCCACGGAAACGTCTCTATCGCCGCCATTTTTAAACTTTTTACTGCGAAAATTTTTATTTAAATTCTTCGATACATGATTAAAAACATCCTTGAATATTATTATTTTATTACTCTTCCTTGCACCGAAAAAAAAATTGTAAAAATACGCTTCTTTTTCACAAGTTACACCACTGTTACAGTGGTGTAACTTGTGAAAAAGAAGCGTATTTTTACAATTTTTTTTTCGGTGCAAGGAAGAGTAATAAAATAATAATATTCAAGGATGTTTTTAATCATGTATCGAAGAATTTAAATAAAAATTTTCGCAGTAAAAAGTTTAAAAATGGCGGCGATAGAGACGTTTCCGTGGGCGTGGTTAAATTTGAAGTCCTCCGCGGCACGCAGTATAAGTATCGTAGGATTGAATCTAGAACAAATTAAAAAATTGTTTCTTAATCTACATAAATATAGCTACAGAAATACGTAGGGGATTTTGAAAATATTCAGTTTTAAGCCAATTAAAAAATAATCGATTTTTTGAAAATTTTACAGTGGTGTAACCCCTTAATTTAAGATGTTATGTTAAATATGTTATAATGAAATTAAATTTAACAATTAAAGGGTTACATCACCTTTAATCTAAAATTATAAATTACTTTGAGAAATATTTTTTTTGGAAAAACAATGGAAAGAAAACAAAGTTTGTTTTAAAGCATTTGAGGTATAATTCTTTGGGAATAAAACTCTTATATTTATTATTATTTTTCTTTTAACACAATTGTGACACTGGTGCCGTTTCACTAATTGCCCTATTGTCAAATCGACGTTGCGGGAACTCGATTGGAATAGGTACAATAAACGAAATATTCTTTTTTTCTACGTATTTGCTAAAGGAATGCTAACGGATACTTCCAAATATTAATTTTTGTGAAAATGACGAATATTTAAAAAAAAAAGTTTTGTGACTAAAAATAAGATTTTTTTTTAAACATTCTTTATTTTTATATAAAAATGTATATCTCGGAAGTATTTTTCTTGTGGCTTCCACGAGTGCTCTATATAAGATTATGCGTTTCGCGGGTTTCCTCCGTGTCCAGATCCATTCTTGAAATGTCAACGTTTCATGAATTTTGCAGTTCACTTCATCAGTGCAAGGTTCACGAAACGTTAGCATTCCAAGCATTTATATCTCGAAGTATTCGTATGTACCTCTTTAGTAAATATTATGTGAAAAAAATGTTTCGTTTTTGTTTCCACGCAAACACACACACACACACACACACACACACACACATGCACACAGGCGCGCGCTTGATGTTTATTAATAAATTAATTTTTTAATTTTAATAAATTTTATTTTTAATAATAATAATGATAATGAAAATTTTGAATTATATTGCCGGGACCACTACTGCTACCAGTGGTGGCAGTGATGTCCCGACCACTATCCTCTTCGCGGCTATTTCTTCACACACTACACGGCCTCCTCGACGGCCTCCTCCACGGCCTCCTCCACGGCCTCCTTCACGGCCTCCTCTATGGCCTCTTCTGCGGCCTTCTCCGCGGCCTCCTCCACGGCTTCTTCCGCGGTCTTCTCCGCGGCCTCCTCCCCATCTCCAATGGGGTACTATATCTCTATGTGCATACCATGATGCACGGGAGCGGCCATGTCCTCGTCTGTTTCGAACTAAGAATTAAATTTATAGATAATTTTTAAAATGTTTATATATATTTTATATATACTTGATGTTCCAAACTTTTTAATACACCGTTTATGAACAGGAGCGGACTAAATTGCATCGGAAAGTTCTCTACTATTTTGCAATTTTTGCAATTTTTTTTAATTATCTAATGAGTAAGCTCTCTGAAATCGACGCATAAAACAACTTTAAGGTATCTTTTGAAATTCTTTAAGAAACATCCTTAAGTTATTTCTTAAAAAAACTGAAAGATATCTACAAGTTGATTTATGAATCTATATACCCCTTTGTTAGATTATCTTTAGAAATTAATATCTTGTTAATTATTACGAAAAGTGGTAGACGACTTGGTGACTCAGTTTGATCCGATTTATTTGCCCATAAGTACGTAAAAAAATTTGGAACACTATATATATATTACACATATTATATACAACGTTTTTCATTTTTATTGTCTCAAGTAAATATCTTAAAAAATATAAGATACGAAATAATGTTTCAGATGGAGTTTCTAGATGGAGGCGCTCAAAAAGATATGAAACCTCTATTTTTTTAAATGACATTATGATTCTTCTAATAATTCTAATAATTCTAATAACGTAAGTTTCATGACTCAGATACAGTCATCTTTGTGTTGGGCTGTTAATTAATATAAAGAAAACCTACTATACCTTGTTTATAGCAAAAAGTTATGCATTTTACAACATGCAACTATATATCTTTTTAAAAGTAATATTATCTTTTCTTTATATCAATTGATTCATTTCATTATTTTGTGCATTAAAGTATTAAGATATGTTGAAAAATTAAAATAATTTAAGGTACTTTAGATTTAATGTGTAAATGTATGCCACATTAAGGTATAAAATATCTTACATTCATCTTGTACATGTATAATATACATATAAGAAATACCTATTCTTGGCTGCTGCCATATCTGCTGCTGTTGCTGCAATTCCTGCTGCTGCTGCGGTTGTTGCAGCTCCTGCTGCTGCTGCGGTTGCTGCAGTTCCTGCTGTTACTGCTGCTGCAGCTCCTGCTGTTGCTGCTGCTGCTGCTGCTGCTGCTGCTGCGATTGCTGCAGCTGCTGTTTTTGCAGGTAATGCTGCAATTGCAGTATTTGCTGAGATTGCAATTGTAGCATTACTTGTGGCAGCGATGCTCGCTGCAGTCTTTTTTTCCTAATAAAATAGATAAATATTATACACATGAAGTGCATGATGTATCCTTCTTTTATATATATATCCTTCTTTTATATATATAGGACCTTGAATAAGTTCTCGCTGTTTCTTCAAAGATGGCAGTAGTAGTACTCCGTGCATGGAATTTCGAATGGTAACGCACATGCAAGGAAGTACTGTATCTAACTTCACATTTCAGTGTGTGATAGTTCACTTTAGTGTAAACAAAGTAATTTTTTATTAGTTCTGAAAATGTCTATTTTTGTGCCGAATAAAGTGTATTTGCGGGGAATTTTATTACACTACTTTATTCAAAAGAAATCTGCAGCTGAAGCGCATAGAATTCTTGTTCAGACTTATGGTGACAATGCTCTGTCGGATACGACATGCAGAGACTGGTTTCGACGCTTCAAAAATAATGATTTTGAACTTGAGGATAAAGAACGTTCTGGCGCACCGAAAAAATTTGAAGACAAAGAATTAGAGCAATTACTCGATGAAGACCCATTTCAGACGCTATCAGAACTTGGAAAAATATTACAAGTTGATGAGTCAACTGTTTCAAAACGTTTAAAAGGGTTAGGAATGATCCAGAAGCAAGGACATTGGGTGCCGTATGAATTGAAGCTGAGAGACGTCGAACGACGTTTTGGCACGTGTGAACTACTGCTTCAACGGCAGAAAAGAAAAGGTTTTTTGCGCCGTATCGTGACTGGCGATGAAAAGTGGATACACTACGATAATCCAAAGCGTAGAAAATC
>JAANIC010005947.1:177940-199513 GCA_017607545.1 Acromyrmex charruanus | reverse complement strand
TGTCCTGCAATTTTTCGACGCAATCAATGTACTCGTACGGAAAGACACCCTTTCGTAATTCAAATTCTTCATCTGATAATGTTGGAAATTCGGAACGTACAATTTTTAATTTATCTTTGTCGAGATACGACACCAATTTATCAAGGTTTGCATTTAAAAATTTGAAAGAATCAATGAATCTTAATTTTATGCAATTTTTCTGAAAATTCTTTTCATTGTATCTTTGGTGCTATCGACATGTTTAGTGAATGAAATATATTTTTCTTTATTTATCGGTTATAGTATATCTACATGTCCATCGTACGCGGTAGCAATTTCCTTAATTATAAAATGCGCGTCGTAGCCTGATAAATTGTGAAATACAACTGGAATATAAAACGAATTTTTATAATTTAAATTACAATTCGAATGCGCTGGACCGCGATATCTACCGGTGAGATGACAATGATCGCGAACCTGCATGTCGTCCGGCGTGAACGGTTTCTCGCAGATGTGACAACGCGTCGCGCTACGGTATGCCTCCCATTGCTGTTTAGATAACGTTTCCATGGGCACTTTGGTGGATACGATATTTTTCACGCGATGCGCCAAATCGTTGAGTTGTCGCGCGAACCACGCTATACAGTCTTCATCGCGACGGAAGTGATACGACGATAACGCGTCATCGTACGCACATCGCACGTAGTAGCCTATGCTAAACGCGTCATGCTGTTGATACGCGTACGATGATGCGTCTTCCTTGTCGGATTTCGTCTTGCGTAAGACGCATTCCAGATCGGCGTAGACGATGAACGGCACTCGTTCTCGATTGTTATAGTTGTCGAATTCGAGCCACCTGTCGTCCTCGCTCGGCAGTCGGATGGCGCAGTTGTTGATCTTCTGGCAGTCCACTTCGTGCGACTGCAATTTTTCGCACGAACTGAAGTAATGAAGGCACCTACAAATAATAAAGAAATTTTTTCTATTTCTTTTTTACTGTTTTTATTGACTATTTTTTTTTTTTTTATACTTACCGATCACAAAAATATTTCCTGCTCTCGTTCCCGGTAATTTGTGATCTTACAAGGCGGGATAGATTTTTTATCCACGCAAAGTGTCTAATGTTGTCGTTGCGTGAATGTTGTAGGTACAGGAGATTGACATGCTTCTCCTTCTTGTCATTGGTGAGCCGCAGAGGAAAGACCTGTCTATTTTCGATGCTGTAGACGTTGATCGACACCGCGTTCAGCCGTTCGAATTTCGGAATGTCTTTTAATGTCATTGGAAATTCGATACCCGCGAGATTTAATACTGCGGTGTAATGCGGGTATGATGATTCCCGATTTACATGTCTTTCTGCGGGGTACAGAGCGGCGACCACCGACCACGCGAAACATGCATTGTCCGTCGAATAAACACTGATCACCGCTCGTTTCGTCGCTATTTCTCGTGGCACTTCGACGTGACATCCCGCGTGCATTGGATTATGCTTATTCACATTCACTATCAAATTGAGGATTCGCGACAATGCCCACCCGCTGTCGCGTTCCTGAAATTCTTCGAGCGATGCTAGGATAGGCTCGACGACGTGTCGCTCGTACCACTCGCGCATATCGGTGCAACGATATATCTCGCTGTTCTTTGTAATTATGCTCTTATTAGCACGTTTATCCTTCGTCGCAAACTCGCCATTGAACGCGGTGTTCACTTTTATACTGCCGTGTCTTTCTACAGCGTCTCGCATTCGCTCGAGCACTACATCGCCAGCGTCTTCTAAAAACCGCCGCGGCTCGATGTGATTAGAGTTTATCACCGCACCTGTCAATATACGACTCTCAAACGCGGCATCGATCTCTCGCCAGACAAGAGATCGTTCGTTGCCACTCGCGTATTCGCCACTCGCGTACTCGCCACCAATGTGCACGAAACGTCGCTCCAATTCCAACTTTGCACCCGCGAGTCGCGCGATCCTCGCCACCGCGGATTGTCTGTATCCAATGGTGAGGCGCGGACGCTTGGCACGACAAAGCTCTTCGAGCTGCTCGATGCATTCGTCGCATCGTTGCAGCCATGAGAAACACTCCACCAGAGTAGCGACCTGGCCGCACTGTTCCAACAGTTCGCGTTCCACTCGCTCGTGGTTTTCCATGTTTTTTTTTTTTAAATGTGTGCAAAGTGGACATATGCTGCACGAGAATATAATGTACAAAGGTAGTCTGCAATTCGTGCACGATCTGCCGTCTAGCCTACCGAAAGAACCGGTCTCATGCACCCTGACGTGATACATTCCTCCATTGTTAATGTCGGCTATACGAATCATGCATGATGTGCATACGGTTAAAGAACCACCCGTTGTATAATAATTGTGGATCACACAGTGCTTAGTACGGGCATTCAATGTACGAATTTCTGGAGACGACACGAATTTTTCTACGCGATCCATTTCATACTCGCTCATATCACTAGCACATCCACTATCGTCGGATAGTATTTCTTCGTCGGACGACTCTTGGTTCATTATATTCTCAAAGTCTACTTCCACTTCATCAAACACTTCGTCTCTAATATTCGCGAACTGTTCCTCATCCACATTTCTAATATATTCTGCTACGTCGACTCTGTCCTCAATATTACCGATATTCTCGAACTCTACATCGTCCATTATGTCCTCAAATTCTATTTCCAATGCTTCAAATAACTTGTCTGCATTTACATCATCCATGTCCTCAACGTCTGCATGATATCATACTTTTCGCATTACACTTATTACGCGATTCGGTGATTTTTAAAAACGCCAACTGAGATGCCGCTCGCTTATGACCCATTATATATTCTATTTGCGACTTCTTTGTCCCTTTGTCTACCCTCCCTATTGGGTTGCAACACCGGCGACGTGTCACCGATCTCTTACAAAAAAAATATCGTTATCAGTTTCTCTCTCTTAACGCATCGCGACGTGTCACCCGATCTTCCTAGATAAATATCATTATCAACGTTTCTGACCTTGAAAGTAAGAATGCAGTATGATTTCATCATATATCCCTCATTGAAGGCGCTTTGTGTGTAGCAGCCGATACATCGATGATGTACCACCGACTCCATCGTTAATGTTAGCTATACGTATTTCTTTTTTCTCTTCCTTTGTAATACATGTACTCGTATGAATGAACGTATATGTATGAACGTATATGTATGAACGTACATGTATGAACGTATATGTATGAACGTATATGTATGAACACATATGTATGAACGTATATGTATGAACACATATGTATGTATGTATGTATGTATGTACGTATGTATCCAAAAACGTCAACGCTTGTTAAACGTGNGACATGTCTGATCTGACAGTACATCTGACAGTACATACGAGTATATGCAATGTATATAGGCAGTATATTAGACTTTTTTTCATCCAATCGTAAGCTTCAGTTACGAGCGTTAAGACATGGACCGAATAAAAGAATATATACGTCGAAAATCAATCGAGCGAAAGGGGTACTGTCCATTGTCGCCAAGTCCACCGCCTTCGAAGGAAAAAGCGAGATATTGGGAATATCCTGGAAAAAAGGCGTCAAAGTCGCCAAAATTAATTTTTTGTTCGTATCATTATATACGTACTTTCTTTACTTCCCATCCGTCCACCCATCCATCCATTCATCCTATATCTCGACGCGCTATAGCGATAACTTTTTGTGACGGCACTTATGATCTAAAGTGTTTTATATACAACTGCCTCCCTATAGATCCTAGGCAGGCTCGCTTCTCAACGGCGAAGATCGATTCTCAACGTCAGTCTTTGTCCTGCTTTGTCCGCGGCAAGACGTGTTAAAACGTGAGTGATATTTTTTTCCCCCCCAACGTGCAACAATATTCTACCATTTAGCGTTAATGATAGAATATTGTTGCACATTTTCTGTGATTAAGTGAAGTGATAATTTTTTTATTGTGCAGCTATAACATGCAAAAAGAACAAAAAGTTGAGGAGACAGCCTCCTCCTCCTCCTTTTCCTCTTTCTTAGAGGAGATTCAAAATAATATCATAGTTGATCTCACTCAATTGCATGTAGATCAATTATTCAACTATCTCATCGACAATCTCGATGAGGCTGTGGAGGAAAAGGAATAGAGAATTCAGCGGAAAATGAGGAGGAGGAGGAAGAGGAGGAGGAGGAAGAGGAGGAGGAGGAAGAGGAGGAGGAAGAGGAGAAAGAGGACTAAGAATTCAGTGGAGGATGAGGAGAAGGATGGAGAGGGAGAGGGTGTGGAGAAAGTAAGAATATTTTTTTTATTATATAGTTTTTTTTTCTTTCTTTTTTCTTTAATATTTCTTGTTCGCGTTATAATACTATCACGCATTTAGGGAGTGGACTCCGCAGTGGCTGTCTGAAACGCATTTTTTGGGATAGACGCGGGGTCCGCGGTGACTGTTCGAAACGCACTTTAGGGTGGACGCGGGGTCCGCGGCGGCGGTGGCGGCAGCGTCTGCGGCGATGGGGTGTTGGGTGACGGCGGTCCCAATAATACGTGACACCACAACATGGCGATACGTATCATCATATCAGTAAACACCGATAGCGCCGGGACTTCCTGCGCCTCCCCCATCCCTTCCCCGCGCCTATCAGTACTCCCCGCGCCTTGTGATGAGTATCCCCGCGCCCCGCGCCCCCCTCAGAGGACCTGGGTTAGAACCGCCACTGTTATACTACTTATTCGCATCACTTTCATTTACTTTTCGCAATTTTCGATGATAAAATACAATAAATTTATTTCCTTTGTAATAATATATTTAATGCTTAATGCAATGTACTATATTGTATTTTCGAGTTTCAGTTTTGAAAATATTCCGATTACGTTTTCAACTGTTGCGCAATCAAGACTTTGTAATCAAGATTGTCCGCTAATTCTTTTCAATTAATATAGCTAGATCACATGACCGCGTCTGCGTCATATATTTCTCAAACAATTCCTTATTATTTCTAAACTTGAAAAAAAAAGGGAATTGTCTCCGGTCATATGCAAATACAGGCTTCCGCTACACCATATGCTGCACGCGCAAGCATTATTGTCTGCGCCACCTGAAGCGCCGTGATCTCTCAAATAATTAGTCGAACTCGCGACATCTGTGCGCTTGCTGAGCGTGAGTATTAATTTCGTCACTGCGTGACAAGACGGGCGAGATGCATCCGTAAACCAATTTCACGGAATCGATGTATGTGCGGCATGTGAGTTGGAAGTTTCTAGAACAATTTCAAACAAGCGTTTCTAGAAGTTTCCAAAATAAACTTGACAATCACCTCTCGGTAAAATCAAGAATATAATCAAAGCCGCATGTCGTACATACACAAAAAACCAATTGTTACAACGGCAATTAAAATTCGGATCGATCACAGCGCACGCGCGCTCGTGAGACGCGAAACGCATAACTCGTTAACACCCCAATCAGAACTGCTGATTTGGCGGGCGCGCATGGCGATAGCGTGCCGCTTGGCCATCGTCATCAAAAATCGCTGCCCGAGTCATGAGGTCACCTCAAAATTTATAATTTTTAGAGAATCTCATAGGCGATTGAAGAAAGGAGCCTTTGTTCGATTAAATAGATAAAAGGTCGATCGAGCAGTGATCTTCTTCTTCGCTTTTCCAGTCACAGTTAACGCTCCGCAATTCAGATCAATCGCCTTTGAGACACTCCGCCGCAAGAAAACCGCTGCGTTCAACTTGTGGTCTGATACTTGAACATTCGCGTAGATCGAACTTTCGCTCGAAACCGTCTTCCCGCTCAAGCTCTCTCTCTCTCTCTCTCTCTTTCTCTCTCTCTCTCTCGCTCTCTCTTTTTCTTGCTCTCGAACAATATGTATTAATAATGTCATTTATTTAGCTTTTAAATATAAAATATCTGTAGTTCAAATTATATGTTTTGAAATAATTATATGTTTTTCATAAATTTTATGTCATTTAGTCAAAATATCGTTATTTAAAATAAAAAACTAGGTTTTTTTACTTGATACTTTTCATCGAAGTGAAACATACCATTTTTTTACATCTCTAGTTTCGACCTTTAATGTGATTATCTTCAATGATACATATTAACAAAGAAATTGAACCATGGACTGATTAAATTAAAAATTTTATTAAAAATAGCTGAGTGCACAATAATTTCTCTTTGAATGTAAACATAATTTAAAATAAAATGCATTTATAAAGTTACGAGCCTCATGATTATATGCAGATCTATGACGTTCTTGAGATTACTATGATGACTAATGACAAATGAAGACGGTTATGTAATTTACATAATAAATCGACTAACTCAGGGATTTAGTAATATATTGACTTATTTTAATAAAAATATTTATGAAATATAATGGTTTAACGAACTATATATTTTTGAAAAGGAAGATCTGTATATAATCGGGACTGGTAATTTTGTAAATGCATTTTATTTTGAATTATATTTACATACAAAGAAGAATTATTTGGCTATTTTTAATGTTCAATTTATTGAGCTCATAGTTCAGTTTTTTTGTTAATATGTATCATTGAAGATGATCACATTAAAGTTCGAAACGTTAATTATAATCGTTGACTTATTTATAATCGTTGTCTTATATATAAAGTTCATAGATAACATCTAGCATGGTTCAAATAACCCTAATATTGTAATATTTGAATAATTTTCTCAATATCGAACATAGTTGTTCAAAAATATGTTATGGAAAGAGGGAAAGAATACTAGTTTTACAAACACAAAAATTGATTGTTTTATTGAGATCTCTTATCCTTTAAAGTTTATCCTTAATGTTCTGAAACACTCTGTATATATAAGCTAATTATTATTTGCATCAACATAAAAAATGATAATCAGTTATTATATAATAGTATTATAATAGTTAATTTATAATAGTATTTACAATAGTATTATAATAGTTAATTTATAATAGTATTATAAATTATCTTTATCATTACTTATACTTTATCATTACTTTGTAATTCTGCATATCACATGACCGAATATAGGATTCCTTTATTTAATTGAATTTATTCTCATCGGTTTAATATTCGCTCCATATTGTCCAAATAATGTTTTAATGATAAATAATTAACTATACTGTAACAAAAATAACATCTCTGCTGGAACAAATGGAATAACAAGCTGATGCAAATAGAAATGGATCAAGTGTGAGTTGATTACTTATAAAACGAATCTTATGGTCTAGTTTCCATTGAAAGTTCAAACCGGGTCAATTAACTGCAGCAAGAATCAATTAACTTTACAGCATTCGACTGTAACAAAAGAATGCTCGATTGTAGTTGGTTCTTGCATTCTGACCCGGTTCGAACCCTCGATGGAAACTAGGCCTATGTTATTAGTTACTTAGTAATTAAAAAGAAAATTTTCGACAGCTTTCGGAACACAACCAATTGTAGAACCAATTGTAGAAAGTTAGCTCTCTAAAATTTTGTTTCGTTACTAAATGGCCGGCTTCTTTTTTTCTTCATTATTGTCCATTATTGTACTAAAATATTCATGCGAAAATACACAACATGTTTTATCACGTTTTATCATGTTTTAAGCACAATTGCATAGCATAGCTTGGATTCAGATGTTGATAACATTACTACGAGTAACCTCAATTTTTATCATTCCCACCAATTCTCATTTGGACTACCTTAAAATTTTATTGGGTAGGATTTGAGGTGTTTCTATCATAAGAATGCTCACGCGCAATTTGACTCTGACTCGACTCTAACCCGATTCGAATCTTCAGTGGAAACTTAGGTAGATATTTATAGTTAGTTCTTATTTCAAGACCGTCTTAAGTTCAGTCTTAAGATGCCACAAACCAATCAGAGAGCCAGAAGACCACATTAGCGTCTTAAGACATTACTTAAGATGGTCTTGAAATAAGAATCGACTATGAAACCGGCCTTAGCCCATGCATGATGCGTGGAGAGTGGAGACTACCTTGGCAAGCGCCCCGCGCCACGTAGCGGTACATTGCCGCGAGCCTCTAGACGTCATAAGTCCGGATCTACAATAGGTGTTTTAAACTTCAAATCGTAAGAAATTGACCAACTATAGTTGAATGCGAAGAGAATAAGTGATTGTGATTTGTCCATAGCTTATGGCTTAAGGCTTAAAAATCTTGTAGATCCGGGATAACTCCACCGTACATCCGATCAGCGTCTCTAATGCTATCTAGCGCCAAACGCTGCAGTCGTACATTTTGCCCGTCAATGATAATAATGATGATATTTCTTAAAATGATGATAAAATTCAGAAATTCAGAGATTTGCATCGCAATATCTCCGCTCGTAGAAAAAAAATAAAAGCACTTACATTATTTACTTTAATTATATAATCCGAACGGTAGCTATCAATCGAGCGTATATAAAACTTTATCAGTTCAGCCATTACTGAGAACTATATCTCCGGATCTGTCGCAATTCTTTGACTCGCGTAAAGGAATAGGGCAGTGTCTTGCGCTGACGCTTTTCTAAGCGCCGAGACACTACCGTGTTTTTAGATATTTGAATGTAAATGAGACTTTCCCATCTGACCATTAAATTTTTACCACATTTAATTATGGCGTAGTTTCTATTGTGCATTTAATACGGGTACTAACTAGTAACTTTCTATTAAATCTTAATTTCGGTGATACATTGAAACATATACATATATGATGTATATTTAATTAATTATTATGATGTATATTGTATCAATTTAGTACATCATTCTTTAAATACATTGCTGAAATTAAAATAATTTAACTATAATAGTAATAAGACTCAATAAATTTAAAAAACATAAACACAAAGAGCTACGAGCCTAAGATTAATCGTTATTATATAAAAATTTTTTAATCGTTAATAAATAAACATATCATGTAATTAAAATATAAACTTTAATTCGCCAGTAACAAACAAAAGAAAATAAACGTTTCGATCCCTGTTGGATCATTATCAATGTAAACAAAAACGGTGGAAATATTACATAGCTAAGATGTATAAAAATTAAAATTCGCTCTCGATCGCAATATTAATAATCAATCTTGCTCAATGTAAAATAAATGTTACAGGAATGTTGTAATCGATAACCATGTATTACTCTGGATTGTGTATGTAGATTGTAGACAAACGAAACATGTTTCTGTTAAAAAATACAAATATAATATAAAATTGTAATCGGAATAAGTAATAGAATCTAATAAGAGAAATACAAACTAAGAAGCAAGGAATACAAAAAAGTAAAAAGTAATCTAATATTATGAGAAATGTACATTAAAGTCATTAAAACGAATTGTAATCGTGCGATGAACAGTCATAAATCATATATCTTTAATTTAATAAGAGCTAAATCAAATGAAAATAAATACTTTCTAGTTGTGTGTCAATATAATATAAACATCGTCTATTCTTAGGCAATGCGATGAGATTGAAAATATAGTCATTACTCTAAGATGTTCAAAGACAATATAAAATTCGCGTATCAAAATAAGAAGGTTGAAGTGGTAAACTAGAAAGGAAGGGGAACATAAGAGGGAGAAAATAAAGTAGAGGAAAGAGAAAATGGGCAGCGGGGATGTAAAAAGAGGAAGAATGCTGTTAAGACGAAAGAGATTGAATAATCAGTGAGTAAGTTTCAAGTAACGATTCAGTATCATTCTTTTTATTAAGACCTTGTTTCGATCGAAACGTTTGTTTTGTACATTTTCAATCTTTCGTATACAATCTCTGATATTTTGCCGGTCTCTGTAGATTGTGATTTCTTTAAGGGGGGAAATCCCTGTAAAAAATTTTTTTTTTGCATTTTTTGTTTTTTTCTTAAAAAAATCATTTATCATCTGAAGAATGCTTTTTCAGTATTTTTAGCCCCATAGGAACCCTGAAAAGTCCCTAGATAGTCCCTAATTTTTCGCCAACGACTACGACGCGCATCGAGTGCAAAGACAAAACCGGCGCTCATTAAGTTCATCTAAAGAGGCCAGAACAGCTCGAAAGGGAAAAAAAACTGCTGAAATGGATGATTACCTCGAAATCGAAGGCTTGCTGTATGGTCCTGGCATCGCAGAGTAAATAGTAATCATAAGTTACAATAAACTGTATTTTTCATGCACGAAAACTTTAAACGCGTTTTTCTCAAAACGTGTTTTTTTCCGCGCCGGGCAAGATAACTCAAGAACTAATGAAGCTATCGACTCAAAATTAAGTGCAAATTGTTCTAAATTTTATTGGCCTTTGCATGAAGCTAAAAGTTTAATTGAATATTCATAATAAATATTATTTTCAACCATTTGTTTACAAAAAAAAAGGTGTGTTTTTCGTTTTTTCGGCCTCTAATTTTTATTTTTAATTTTTTTTTACTAAATGTAGGTTCATGCAAAGCGTAGTTACATATTTTAATGGAAAAAATGTTTACTTTTGATTACCGATGATTTCTACGACCTGGACGTTGCCCGGCACAAACTCGAGGCGTCAATTTTGATCATCTGTAGCGCCGCCATTTTGTTTTTTTTTCACCCAAAAAAATTTGTACTTATAGATTAAAATGTGTCCAATATCATGTCCTTTTTCTAATTTCAATAAAAGCTTTCAGTTTTTCACAATAAATTACTGAAAAAACCGTCATTTACAGGGATTTCCCCCCTTAAATATTTGGGTCATATTAACAATTCTTACTTTTTCGGACAAATGTATAGAATAAATAAAAAAATAGATTGGTTACGACATAAAAAATTTACATTATCCAAGTCTAAAATCAGATCTATTTCATACGTTTGTTCTGTTTCTAACATTCAACTTACAATGATTCACAAAACATTCAGTTTAACTCTGAAAGAATTGATATTAAAAACGTATAAAAAGAAAAGCATAAAAAACCATCGCACAAGTTATAGTTTGTGATATTTAATTATCATTACATTAACTAAAACATTAGACATTTCGGCCACAATCTGGCCATCCTCAGTAAATTTACAATATTCTTAAAACGCAGAGTTACATATAGCTAACATTAAATTCAACCGTCGTATGATATAATTATATAAACGTGTTCTTTCATATGTGAAGCTGCTTCGTACAATAATGTTACACCGCCAATTGTCATATCATGAAAAGTGTAGAACGAGAATTTCCAGATTCTAATTTACAACAAATTTGCGTATCATTATATCTTAATATCTTCTAATCGAAATATGTAAGAATAGAATCGTTACCTGTTTTTAGCAAAAAAATATAATGATGAATCTCAAGTACATCCTTTGCACAGATGGAAATTTGTCGTGACATTGTGTGTTGTTATTTGTCATATCATATATTTTACCACTATTTATATATATGAGTCAAGAGTTTAGAAAGTTCTAGAATTATTTATTAAGTGTGAGAGAGATCTTTCTTAAGAAGAGGCAGATAAACATCAGGCAAATCTTCAGTGTCACTTTGCTTATTGATACCACTTATTTGCCTTTTATGTATATCATTTCAGAAATTCTTCTTTTCATTAATGATTGTTCTGTGTCTAAAATTCTTATGTTATCCCAATCCAATTCATGCATCTCATTCAACTGGTGACGTGAAACCACTGACATCTCGGAAGTGGAATTGATATTAATTTGGATAAATTTGATGAGGCGCGATACGTTACATGACAAATGGTTTGTTAATTTGAGCAGCAGTGACATTCCCTTAGAAGTTCGGTATTTATTACAACTTGGTAAAAAATTTGGACTTCTTATTAATAGAGACAACAAAAATAAAACTTTAATTAAATTCATTAAATTGAAAATATAATAATATAAGTGGTCGACCAAAAAACATTAATTTTCAGAAATAATTCTATCTCAATACTTAACAGATTCAATAACAATTTTCCTTCTCCTAATTTTACTGACAAACAGATTTCAGAATGGCTACATGTAACAATAGATTTATAAATGACCATCCAAATATACTCATTACAAACGTTAATAAGGGAAGTGTTGTTGTTGTCCTTGACAAAGACGCGTACGTATCAAAAATGGAGGAAATTCTTTCAGACACTAATACTTATGAAATCGTTAATAAAGATTCAATTAAAAAGTTAACTCAGGACTTGCGTACATTACTGGTGAAATGGAAGCGTAATCGGTTCAAACCTATATGTTTGACGAACAAACATATAGAAGATTGCTTACAACTGATGGTGTTATACCTAGAGCTTACGGTTTGACCAAAATACATAAAGACAGCAATCCATTGAGAGTGATTGTATCCTCTATTAACAATGTCCACTATATTATCTTTCTCTTTTTTTACACAATATAATTAATGATAGCATACCAAAAAACTCCTAGCCACATTAAAGACAGTTTCCATTTAGTTGAGAAATTAAACATTGGCACAGTTTTTGATTCTCAATATATTTTTGCTTCGTTAAATGTAGTATCCATTTTTACTAATATTCCTGTTGATCTAGCATTAAATAGCATCGATAGGAGATGGGTTTACATTTCGACGAAGACAAACATTACTAAAAACGAATTCACCATTGCAGTTAAATTTATTCTAGATTCAACTTTTTTGCTTTTAATAATAAAACTTATTACAAGTATTTGATATTCCAATGGGTTCACCGTTCTCACCGATAATCGCTGACATCGTAATGTAAGACTTAGAAGAAATAGCAATCAATAAATTATCAGTACAACCATTGTTTTATTTTAGATATGTTGATGATATCATTCTTGCACTCCCATCTGATGCTGTCAATGACGCTTTAAATATTTTTAATTCTTTACATATGAGATTGCAGTTTACTTTGGAGATTGGCAGTGATAGCAAATTGAGTTTTCTTAATACATGCTTGTTGTAGATAATCAGAGAATTATATTTGACATTTATCATAAAAAGACGTTCTCGAGAAGGTTCCTTAATTTCCATTCAAATCATCCTCTTTACCACAAAGAAGGCACTATCATCAGCTTCATAGACAAAATCATCCTCTTATCACATCCACGGTTCCAACAAAAAAATTTGATAGATACTATTCATATTTTCTTAAATAACTATTATCCTCTGTCATTTATCTTCTCTACAATTGAACAAAGATTAAAGTTCCATATGCATAATAAACATATTACACGTAATTTACAAGTTAAAAACAAATATTTCACGATTCCATACGACAAATCTATTTTCGAAAGTTTCATTCCTATTTCCAGTATGTTCCATTGTAAACTAGCCTTTTCTATCCCTAACACACTAAAAGATCTTATTAAAAAAGGTAATGATAAGTTCGATTTTCGAAACCAGAACGTAATTTATAAGATTTCCTGTGACAATTGTAAGGCGAGCTATGTTGGTCAGACTAAAAAAAGAAAATTAAGTACGAGATTACACAAACATATCTCTGATATTAAAAAGAATACTGGTTCTCCTACTATTGTAACTGATTATTGTATCAATTTCAATCACAATTTTAGATGGAACGAAATGAAAATTTTAGATTGCGAGTCTTCGTTTAACAAAAGATTAGTATCTGAAATGATTCATCAAAAGACAGAAACAAGGTCTTTTAATAAAAAGAATGATACTAAATCGTTATCTGAAATTTACTCATAGATTATTCAATCTCTTTTTCGTCTTAACAGCATTCTTCCTCTTTTTACATCCCCGCTGCCCATTTTCTCTTTCCTCTACTTTATTTTCTCCCTCTTATGTTCCCCTTCCTTTCTAGTTTACCACTTCAACCTTCTTATTTTGATACGCGAATTTTATATTGTCTTTGAACATCTTAGAGTAATGACTATATTTTCAATCTCATCGCATTGCCTAAGAATAGACGATGTTTATATTATATTGACACACAACTAGAAAGTATTTATTTTCATTTGATTTAGCTCTTATTAAATTAAAGATATATGATTTATGACTGTTCATCGCACGATTACAATTCGTTTTAATGACTTTAATGTACATTTCTCATAATATTAGATTACTTTTTACTTTTTTGTATTCCTTGCTTCTTAGTTTGTATTTCTCTTATTAGATTCTATTACTTATTCCGATTACAATTTTATATTATATTTGTACTTTTTAACAGAAACATGTTTCGTTTGTCTACAATCTACATACACAATCCAGAGTAATACATGGTTATCGATTACAACATTCCTGTAACATTTATTTTACATTGAGCAAGATTGATTATTAATATTGCGATCGAGAGCGAATTTTAATTTTTATATATCTTAGCTATGTAATATTTCCATCGTTTTTGCTTACATTGATAATGATCCAACAGGGATCGAAACGTTTGTTTTGTTTTGTTTATTACCGGCAAATTAAAGTTTATATTTTAACTAGATAACGTGTTTATTTATTAACGGTTAAAAAATTTTTATTTTATAATGATTAATCTTAGACTCGTAGCCCTTTGTCTTTATGTTTTTTAAAATAATTTGATAAAACGTTACTAGTTTGTACGTATATCAAGTGCATGTAAATTAGACCGATATGTCCAGCCTTCAAAACTCTCTCTCTTTCTACAAACTTTCTGCAAGAGTTGTACCTACCCTCTCACAAATTTTGTTGTTAACTAATAGTTAACAACATTAAAATTAAAAAACTATTTCCCTATAATGTAAACGGCAAACACTTCGTTGCCATATTTATGCCATATATATTGGCTCCGTCCTCATATCAGATCCCAATACGTACAATATCTAATTTTTTTAATTCCATTGTTAACCCATTTATAAAATCTCATGGGTGATTTTTGAAGATGTTTTAATGCTGAATTCGAATCCGCAGCCCATATTTCTCCATCACATCACGTTTATAAATCTAAAAATGTCTAAAATAAACCCTTTTAGAACTTCAACATTAAAATATCTTAGAAATCTAACATGATGGGGAAAGGGCTATTTAGTCTTAGCAAAAACCTTTAGGATTACATACTACCGTTTTTTGGTGAAAAATAAAAATTTTTTTGTAGACTTGTGTTACTGATGTACTTAATTACACACTTTAGAAAACAAGTTTGTAAAAACAGAATTTTAAAGTATTAGAAAGAACCCCGCACTAAAAAAATATATATACATAATATATATATAATCTTTTATGAAATAGAGTCACGGTAAAATCAAATGGTTTTTCTTATATGTTATAGCTTATGCTCTGTTAAACAAAACATATAAGTTTTAGCGCAAAAAAATCAACAGTTTTCATGTTCAATTTATCCACAGTCGCTGACATCTCACCATAAAATACTCAATTATTTTTAAACAGCTGATCTAAAATGGGTAAAATAACATTGTTTTAAAAAGATTTTAACAAGACCTATAAGAAAATGAAAGAAAAAGTAGGGTCTCATTTAAAAAATCCGAGACTCGCGCGCGCGCGCGCGCGCGCACACACACACACACACACACACACACACACACATTCAGATCCGATGTTGTTGATTCTGGATTACATTACGGAATATTCTGTAACAAAGTATTTTATACATGTATACATACTTGGACTTGGATTTTATATATATGATAATATAGTATGTAATTACATGTGGAATATAATTATATGGCATCACATATAATCATATAAGGAACATAAAATGTTTCGGGACGGCAAAATATCTGGAAAACTATAAGTTTTATAAAAAAATGTTTTAGATAAAAGTTGTAGAGTTTAAGAAGGCCTAGCCGCTGACTTTAGGTGGCGCCAAGGTAGGGCAAAGTTAACTCAGATTTTTTAATTGAGGCCCCCCTTACTTTTTCTTTCATTTTCTTATAGTCCTTGAGATCTTTCCAAACCCTGTAATTTTATCCATTTTAGATCAGCCGTTTAGAAGTTATTGAATATTTTATGGTGAGATGTCAGCGATTGTAAGTGAATCGAACACAAAAACTGTTCATTTTTTTGTGCTAAAACTTATATGTTTAGTTTAGCAGGTCATAAGCTATATGAGAAACTATTAGATTTCATCGGGACCCAATTTCAGGATTAGTACGGGATCTTTTATTTATTGTTTAATTTATATATATAATAAATATTATATTATATTCCATTAAGTTTCGGTAATCATTACTGGTTTACTATTTTGGTTTACTAATTATTACTTTCAAGTTAAAACTATAAAGAAATGTATCATGAAATGATTTTATTAAAATTCTGTGTTTTTTTAATATTAAAATGTTTTGATATTATCAATATTTCTATAAGTATCAGTAACATTTTATTATATTCCTTAAACAGGTTTAGATTACTGTGCGGCGCATAGCATCTGATCTACGAAGAAAGAAGGGAAAAACGATATTTTTAGTGATATCCGCATTATATCAAAGACATTATCGACTTCAATGATAATGAAGCGATTGATGTTACTGGGTTTTCTAATCATCGTAGTATCATGCCACGAGCCGTTTCAAGTAATTTTTGAATGGAAGTCGATTGATTTCGAATGGCCATCGGACGAAGAGCGGCAATATGCTGTAATGCGAGGCGATTACATACCAGCAAATAATTTCATCACTACTGTGAAATTTTGGAAGGATAAAATGTATCTGACATTACCACGATGGAAAGACGGCGTGCCAGTGACGTTAGGCATGACATCGGCGAAACCAATTAACGGCATTACATCGCCTAAATTGGAGGCCTTCCCCACCTGGGATATGCAGAAATTGGGTGACTGCACGGCATTTCAACTGGTCCATGGCATGGAAATAGATCTTAAAGGTCGCATATGGATACTTGACACTGGTCGACCCACATCTCTCAGAGAATTCAAAGCCGACTGCTCGCCGCGTCTTGTCATTCTTGATCTCGAGAACAATGATAAGATCGTTCGTACTTATCAGTTCCCTGAGCATGTAGCTCGCCGCAAAACTGCGTACCTTAATGATATTGTTCTCGATCACGAGGATGGCGGTATGGCATATATTACCGATACTGATATTATCGATCCCGGCATTATTGTGTACTCTTTAAGAGACAACAATTCTTGGAAAATCCGACACGATTCTATGAAAGCAAAATCAGAGGCGGTTGGATTCATGGTAGCAAAGACGCATGTAATCAATCCAGTGCACGTGGATGGCATAGCGCTTTCACCAGCAAGCAGTCGCAACAGGTGAGGTAGACCTTCCGATTACTTATCCTTTCGCGTAAAATTTCCTTTTTCAAAGTCATTAAAATATATCTGTTGTAATTTTTTACATTTTTCATCCTTATTCTAATAACACATTTGCAAAATTAAATTGTTGCATGCTTTGTCTCTTATTCATATCAAATAGCATACAAATACAAAGAATACAGCGCAAGAGGAAAACGTCACTTTATAGAACGATGATACTGTTCTCATAAAATGGAGAATATTACAATATAAAACTTTACAAAATAAATAAGCGGTTGTGATCCGCACGCACGCACGCACGCACGCACGCACGCACGCACCCACGCACGCACGCAGAGCCGAAATTGTGCAAATTTTCTTCAAATAACGTTTGTTTTCTTTATGGCATTTCCTTATGGAAATAGCGAAAATAAATCAAAGAATTCATAATATGAAGCTAATAATTTTCTTTCTTGTTTCTTCATGTTTTATTCCCTGGTTTTAAAATAATATGAAAAAGCTTAGAAGTATACGGAAATATGAGAAAATATGCGCATATATATATATATATATATACGAAAATTATATATTAGGAGAATTTATTAGTCCTCGTAATATATGATTTTCATTTGGGATGGGACACTCGAAACCCTTGAAAAAGTTTCGAGTTTTAAAGATTCGAAACTTCGTGCTATTTTTTGCAATTCGAAACTCTTGAAACTTGACGTAGAGATGTTAGTTTTAAGACAATTGCACATGGAAGGGAGACAAGAAGAATCGTGAATCAAGAAGACTGCCGAAATTCTTCATTAACGGGATGAAAAAATTGGTTCACCTTTTGGAGAAATGAATAGCTATGTATAAATCTGTGTTGTAAAGTATGCTTTTCTAAATGTTGGAAGATAATTGAAGAAACAGATGCAAATAATGATTTATTATCCTAATTCTCGGAAATTCGAGTTTCTCTTTTCCTCCTACGAATATCACCAAGTTGCGGCTATATAAGCGAGGCGAATACAAAGGCCAGCGAAATTATAATTTTTTGACCGATAGTCAAATACAAAGAAGCTCTATCACTAGGATATCGAACACTGCAAAATATGTTTTTTAATGAGAAAGTACACATATACTTATTATGATGGTTCATTTTCTTCTTACCCCCCCTCCTCTTGCTAAGCCAAATTGCTTGTCCGAAAAGAGTGGTTCATTGCTCTTTATGAAAAGAATCAAAAACGCTTGCATGAAACGCTTGATTCATTTCCTTGTATCTGGGAGCGCTTAAACGAAGCGCTTGAGTCATTCTGTCTTGCTTCCAATTCTTACTACTCAATAGACTATTTGCTTTACCATAGTCTCGATTAGGTATTAATTATCTTTTTCTCTCTTAATTTCGCTTACAATATCGAACATCAGTTTTCATCTCATGGCAAAAGCATAACTGTTTCCTTTATAACATTTCCAGACAAGATATAGCGAACATGACGCGGGAGATCGCGAGTCAGTTCTTCACCTCTCTAGTTATTTTCTGTCCTCTAGTAGACTGATAAAAAATATGCTGTCCGAAAATTGCACGTGGAAAGTTTTTGATTGTGAGATAAATTTTCAATTCTTTCGTTTATCAAAATAAGTTCATATCTGGTATCCTTCCCAGTGAGAATTTCCCAGTCGAATCGACGTCAAATTGGTAATTTCGAAGTCGAATGTTATCAATGTCATAATCCTGAATAATCTCCAACAAGTTTCAACCGTTGTTGTTCGTTAAAAAGTTTCGTTATTAACAAATAAGTTTCAAAAATAATGTCTTATTTTTGCATACATATAATTAAGAATTACCCCACACTCTCCCCTGTTTACGTAATGATTTTTCACGCGAAGCGAGGTTCACTCTACTTCCCTCTCTGTCTAGGAGCGCACGACTTTTCATGGGAAGCGATCCTCCTTCCCTGCATCAAATTTTCCATACGCATGAAGTCTACATCCCTTCTTAGAAAGTCAGATGCTTCTAGGCATCAAGGGAAAGGTGGAGTGAAATTCGATTCACGTGGAAAGTCGCCCTTTGGGCGCCCCTTAATAGGGTCAATAAGATGGGATGGAACTCGATTTGGAAAATCATGGAAAATCATGGAAACATAATGAAATTTTTTGTATATATTTACATCTGTACAATACAGAGACATATCTAAGTTGTTAGAACATTCTTATCTCCTTTATCCTGTTTTGATATAGAGCATTATGTAAATTATATGGCAGAGTATATACGTAAAATATATAGTAAATATATACCTTATGTTCAAAATTTATGTTCTATTTATAAAAATTGTTATGTTCATAACTTTTTAATGTATAACGAGCAACGATTAAAATCTATTGGAAGTCATTCAGAGTCATAACCTTGACAACATATGTCAAGGTCATCGGAGTTGGCTGGGGCGAGCCATTGACATATTTACCGAATCAAGAATTTTTAGTATTTCTAGTTACGCAATAATTAATTTCATAATCATGTTCAACTTAATAATTATATAAATTATTTATTTCTCAATTAACGTTTTGCCCCTTTAAAATTAAGATTGAGAATACGCTCAATGGTAGCCTTGTGCGTATTCTCATGGGTTTGTCGCTCGCCCTGAGATTTGCCATCTTTCTGATCGTATTTCTCTACTTACTTTAAAATAATGTTCTTACCTTCTTAGATACAATAATTGCTGTCAAATTTCTCACGATCCATCACCCGTGTGCTGCGTTCGCTTTGAATATCGCTCTGAATATTATTTTCCTATCTGGATATTGTTTATTTTCCTATCTGGATCGGACGTTACATGACATTAACAAGTGAGAAAGGATATAATAAAAATGTGATTCTATATTAATATTTAAATGTTTATTACACATACGTTTTAAATAAAGATGTAAGTCCTTCAAACATTTTAAATAAAAAAGAATAAGGAGCTTTAACTGTGTCATTCTTTAAAATAAAATAAAAATAATAGAATTTCTTGTTATAGTCTCTATAAGAATATTTGAAACTTTGTCCCTTTTTTGTATACTACAATATACAAATTTGTATAAAAGTTTGAATAAAGTATACAAGTTTGTATAAAAGTTTGAATAAAGAAAGTAAACATAAGAAACTTCATAAAAAATAAAAAATTTGAACAAAGGGAGCTAAATATATGAAATTTCATAAAAAATGTATAGTGTATGTAAGAGTATATAAAAAATTAGGATTCTGAGAAGAATTAGGACTTCTTTAGCTTCTGTCTCTAATTCATCAACCATGTTTTGATGGCAGCAGTTTTACGTTTTAATGTTATTGGGTTTTTTTTAATTAACTCTTGAATGTTGTATAATAATGGCAACTTTTTTTCGGGATATAACTTCCAAAGGTATCCAATACAATCTTTTTTCTGTTTCATTACCAAGATATTCTTTTACACTTTCCATACGGTGACGCTAAATAAAAAATAGAGAATGCTTAATAAATAGAATAAATAGAAACTATTAAATAATTTCGCAATCGTATTTTTATAGATGATGTTTTTGAAGCATCCACAGTTACTTTCTATATAGAAGCTATTTGTTCCGCGAGTTATATCCGTATCCATTACTGGAGTGTCAGCGTTTTGTAAACGTTGCAGTTTACTTCAGGATGCAGCTTGATACAGTAGTTTTCAAGCAAGAACTCGCCCTCTGTATTTTTATGAAGTTATATTAGTAATAAACGTCTTAGTTTTACGTTAAGAACTTACTAGAATGTTTATCAGAGAATTCGTAATTTGATTATCTTTTTAAGATGTCTGATCATCTGCGTTTGATTCTCGTTAGATTTAATTTATGTTAGTTGTATATATATTCTGATATTGAAAATATAAAAGCATATATCATTAATATCTGTATATTTGACCATAAAAAACATATCTCTTTTTACTTTTTCAACGTAGAAAAAAAAAGATCAGTACACCTTTTTATTACACGTAACAAAAAGAGATGAAGTAGTTACACACGTACGTGAATATGAATTAGAAATATATTTTATGTTTTGTAATGTGAGTACATCATAATGCACATAAAATATAATTCTAATATTCACTAATGTGTCTATATTATATCTGCATGAAAAGCTAAGTATGAGTAACTTCTATCTCTCTTTTATGGGCCTTCTACAATAAGCCATTAATTACAAATCAAAAGCTAAAAATTGATCAATCACAGTCAATTTTTCTGACTTCTTATTTATGGCTGATTTATGGCTTATAATTGTAAAAGGCCCATTAAACATAATAAAAAGAGATGGAGTAGCTACATATGTATGTGCAATGTATTTACGTACTGACAATACATGTTACATCCTAAGTTAAAATGGTATTGAGAATAAGGAAAAAGTGCTATTACATTATACGTGTATACATGTATTTCAAATACATGGTTACATCCGAAGACATATCTAAGTCACAGTCAGAATGTATTTAGTAAAAATATACTTATTGTAACTTGCT
>JAANIC010005947.1:155380-175916 GCA_017607545.1 Acromyrmex charruanus | reverse complement strand
ATTGTATATCTCATCAATGTTTATGTTTTGAAATCATTTTTGCATTTGCATTTTTGCTACGTTAATGAGAAAGATATATGATTAATATAATTTAATAAAAAGAAAATGAAAGAATTTTAATTCACAAACATGGTTGTCAGCTCTCAGATGCAAGATCAGAATATTGAAGATCTTATGTTCGATTCTGCTTTTTCCTTTTTTCATAATTTTTATTTAATAAATAACGTTATTAATAAACATATTACTCCAAATATACTTTTTATAAAATTTCAGAAATTATATTCGTGTACTTCAATGTGCTCGAAATTAGTTGCGCATTTCGGGCGGATTTCTGAAATGCTGCCTACTTTTCCTTCACAACCGCTCGACGCTTGACGGCCGAATCGCTCACGCGTGGACGTGTATCTCAAGAGCGTCATAGTATAAGAAACATGCTGCGACCATACCTTCGAGCAAATTGTCATGAAAATATTTTCCTTCCTACATAATATTGTATTTTCTTAATAATTGATGATTGAACATCATATTAATAACTTAATGCATTTTATTAAATGTAATTAACTTTTAAAATATTACTTTATTATTTTTATGATACATTCAGTTTCAAAGAGCTATTGATCACGTTTTTGTGCCACAGAATGTAATATAAAATTTTACTTTATCGCATCATATATCTGGTGTTACGTCTAATGTTGTTGTTAAGATTTTTCTCCGTTTTTGAGTCAATGTATTTAAACAATTTACCGGAGATTAAGTTGTGCGGTTAAGGATGCGGTTCACTGGGAAGTACTGGATAATTTAGAGGAAGGGTAATCTTGAATCCGGTGCCAAAAAGATCGCGAAGTTTATAGGCGAATCTACGTGGATCCGGCTTTGGAATGGTTTTATAATTAGGAAACATGAGGTTGACCTCCAGTTTACCAGAGCGTAGACAGGTATGCGGAATGAGTCTACTGGTTTGTCTTGATCTAGCAATTGCGCAAGTTTTTGGAAATAGGGGAAAGGATCTTGATTTGAAATAAGGGCCGATTTGATTTGGAACCTCAATCTCTTTTCTCTTTGTCTTTGTCCGCCTTTGATAGGCATAGAGATAATGCAAAAAAAAGAATTATAATGTTGCGGAGAACCGTCGACGGGGGTCACGCTATTGGCAGCGATAGTCATAACAGCTCTTTGGATACGAGAAAATTATGAATTCTCTGAGGAAGTGTTAACGAACGGGGGTCACGCTATAGGCAGCGACAGTCGCAACAACCCCTCAGATATTCATATATGTATATGTACTTGTATGTAATAGATTTAGAGATTAGAGATTTAGAAGTTCCGGCGATAGATTCGATTCAATATTATCGTTTATTAATTATCGTTTATTAAATGCTATAGGTAAAACAATGCGAAAAAGAATAGTTAGGTCCTGATGAAGCGCGAGGATAGTTCTCACCTTGATAGTATAACTAACTGACTGACTGTCTAACTGATGACTAATGAATTGACCGAGGATAGGAAAAGAAGTGCAGTGCAGTACAGTGAGGCTCTGTCTTTGACAGCTCCTTTTATATTCTGAAAATGAGTGTGGGAGTGTCCTTTCAGAACCAATCGACACTCCTCAAAATTTGGTAGAACCTATACTCGCGCTTTCCTTGAGATAAGGCAGCAAGGCTCCGCGTAAGCCCTACTCCCCACTCTACAAGTTTATTCTTAATAAGTAATAGTTGAGTTTTAACAATTTGTAGTAATAAAAATTCGGTTTTCCTTAATATCCTTTATGCGAGGCGAATTCACTACATTCATATGTTTAAAATTAATTTAACTTTATTAGAAAAAGAAAAAGGGAAAAAAAAGATATTCGTTCTCGCATTCAGGAAGATTTCTATTTTACTGCTAATTACTTAATCGTTAAACGCTAATATAATATACATTATTATTAATGTTAATGTACGCTTTTATATTTGTTATTTTATAGGAGGGCTTCTTTGAGAAAGAGCGTGTGATATTCTTAGACATTCTTTCTAGAATAATCTGTAGATAATTTTTATGACGCATAAAAGTATATAACGTGATCTATCTGTTAGTTTGAATGTTTAAATAAAGAAACTGAATATATACCCTCTTATTAAAGAGAAAAGGAATTTTCGGTTTCGAAATAAAGATAAAATAGAGAAATCTAACGATAAGATAAAAGTAAAGTATAAATCGTATATCTATGAAGAATAAGAGGATTTTATCGAGATGTAACACCTCCCTCTTTAAGTCATGCGTGATGCACTTAACGTGCGCCACGCATGATTATATATAAAATAATAGTAAACATACGTGTATATAGAGTATGCCAATTATAGAAAGAAATGCTTACAATTGTGGATATATTTTAGCGTTTTCTTGTTCAATAGAGATCTCGGTACTTCCTTCTCGATTCGTGATGTTCTTGGGCAGATTTTGATTATCTTCTGATGTGGTTAATTTTTCTGCTGTTTCCTCTTGAGATGCTTCCCTCCTCTTGGGTTTTTGGGAGAGATGTATGATTAAATTTGTAACTGAGTCCCAAAAGGTCCCGATCAGATGTAATGACCAGTCATAGATTGTATGTATAGCGTATCCATGTATTATAGTGTCTATAATTAGTTTCACGGTTCTGATGCAGAAATAGATTCCAATTATTCCAGCACTTGCGTTGCCGAAGGAAATAAAATTTCCCCAGATTTTTTTCCATGTATTCTCTGTAATTTTCTGGATTGAACTCTCATCTAAAAGATACGAAAGAGAGATTCCTTGGGAAACTATGGGTTCGCCTTTAGCTCCTCGTGCCATAGTATTTAGAATTCCATTTTTTTCGGCTGGAAACATTATGTGATCCCGCAGGTTTTCGAGATCCTTGTCACTATATATGCCGCTTGCTGCTAGCGATCCAGGATTTGTATAATGCCATGTAAGTTTTGTCATGGGTTTCATAATTGTCGGAGGTAAAGAGCGTTCGGGAGTTGGTGTCATACGATACCATCCATCATTTAAAAAGAACATTGGAGGTATGACACGATTGCAGGAAATTTGTGTGCCTGTTTTAATTAATATGTGCGTTCGTGGTGATAAAAAGTATGTCTCGTTACCTTTCTGAACTGGCAGTTCTGAGTAACATTCTTTAACATGTTGAATTTTGACATCTACTGGAGTGCATTTAATGATATGCACTACTTCTCCAGAAACGACGGTCATGAATCCGGGTCCTTTCATGATCTGCTATGCTAATTCGTCTGGTGAGTTTATAGCGAGGCTAAGTGCGCCTTTTAAAATTTGTTGCTCCAGATTACAACATTGTTTGAGGACATCTCTGTACATCTCTGTACAGAGTATTCATCTGAGAGCGTATATGTTTTTCTACATATACAAATTTAGAGTTGATGTAGGTAAATATGTCTAGATTTTCGGCAGATATTCGCCGTTTTCTAGTAAAAGATTCTCCCTTTTTAATTTCGAGAATTAACAGTTTTGGGTGTTCTGTTTTTATTAATGTATCCACATAAAAGTTCTTCTCCTGTCCTGGCGAGTGCAAATGTTACATCTTGCGTTGATAGTGAATATACGATTTGCGGATTTTCGTAGAAGGTGTCAAGCATTCTATTAGCATATCCTTCGTAAAGAACGTCATAGTGATTAAATTGACAATGGTCCATTGGTAAGGTTTTCCAAAAGGTATGTCCTCCGTCAATATATCCATACAAGTGGTGTCAGTATATGGACAGATTGTGCCCGATCTTAGACGAACTTGATTTGTTTCCAGATTTATAGTAGTTTGGTAAGAAGTTAGTGTGATGGTCGTTGTTCCTTGTACGATGACGTTATCCTAAGTGCCGTATGGATCAGAATATTGTGCACCTGAACATCGTCCGTCTGAGCTCGCAGATCCCGCGAAAGTAGTTGGTCGTGTTGTTTATTTTCAAACCATATATGAAATTATTGGTATTAATGGAAAATACTCCAATTAAATGCATCTTTCTACATTCGTCTGCAGTTATTTCCAGGATGTACTCTGCTTGTGCATTTGTTACTGTTGAAATGTGAGAGTGCATCCCACAATAATATATAAATCGATTAATAAACACTTTGCATTGAATTACATCTATGGACTCGAATTTTGATAATTGAAGTAATTGGATATATGTTTTTTCAATTTGCGGTTGAGTTAGAGGAATATTGCAGCTTTCAACATCTAGGAGAGATAAAGTTGTGACATTTAGATGTGATGATCCGCAATCATATCCGACGATTCCGTTAGCTTGAGAGATGTAGAGAGTCCACATGAACACGGCAAATAACAATAGATTCGGCATCCTTTCGCTATTTCCTAAAAATACATTTTTAAAAAGGGAAAAGAAACAACTATACACAAAATTGTTTGTAAGATACAATACATGAATACAAAATAAAATACTTATTACTAATTGCGCGCGTACTTATATAGTTTGTTTTAGATATGCATGTATATACATATATATACATATATATATATATATATATATATAGATTTGGATTGTTACGCGGCACAATTCAAATCTTTTCTGTCTCATTCCTTTTCTAAATGAGTATGAGACACCTTTAATTTATTAGGATGAACAATTTTTTGTTTTCCTTTTACAAGGAGTTTTATATTACCATTAGGTAACATATACAATATCGTGTGAGGCCCGGAGTATTGATTACCGAGTTTGCCCTTCTTGGGTTCACATAATAAGAAAACTTCATCATTGATTTGAAAATGTTGAGGATTGATCTTTCGATCATAATACCTCTTGGACTTTATTTTGGAAGTTATAATATTTTCACGTGCTAATTTTTGTATATTATGTATATCCGTCATGAGCTGTGTTAAGTAAGCGTCAGATGTTTTTAATTCTTCTATATTATTAACAATTTCACTGGACGAAAGCCTAGCTAATTTATCAAATACTAACTCATGTGGGGTGTATCCGGTAGCCTCGTGCGTGCTTGTATTGTATGAAAAGATGACGTATCGTACTAATTTATCCCATTCTGTGAATCTGTCTACAAATTGCTTCAAAAATTCTACTAAAACTAAGTGAGACCGTTCTAAAGCTCCATTAGCTTGTGGGTAGAAAGCGGTCGTTTTGAATTGTTTAATTTTTAATTTTTTTGCAAATCTTTTCACCATGTTGCTCGTAAAATTACTGCCTCTGTCCGTTAGTATTGATTTAGGAGCTTCGAACGTACAGATAAAAAATTCTAGGAAGGCGTCAGCAACACTTATGGCTGTAAAGGATTTTAAAGGGATGGCGAGGGAGAATTTTGTTAAATGGTCTTGGATAGTTAATATATAGGAATTTTGTTGAGAGGTTGTTGATAATGGGCCGACTATGTCCATTGATACTTTTTCGAATGCAGAATATGGAGTGTCTGTTATCAACATAGGTTGTTTTGTTTTAATGCGAACCAATTTTTTTATATGGCATTGTAGACAACGATTAATATAATCTTGTATGTCGGATTTCAAATTATTCCAATAGAAGTTTTGTCTAATGCGATTGTATGTTTTAGTTATGCCCTTATGGCCACCAACTACTGAGGAATGTGATTCTTCTATAATAGAGTTTCGTCTTTTTATTTTTGGTATTTGCACTAGTCCATGGCAGATAACTAGCTTAATTGGAAATCCTATTAATGACTTGCGAATATAATCAAAAATTGTGCTCCATTTAAAATTATCGATTTCTGTTGTTTTTGCTACGCTTAATACCTCTATTGGGGTATTATTTAGTGTTTCGTGAAGTGAAATTGATAATTGATCCAACGTTTCCTTTGTTACTCTATTGTTTATTTCATTTTTGCAAATCAAAATAAAATGAGTTTTATTTCCTCTTTTAATAAGTGTTATTCTCTCTATCTGACCCTTAGGCATTTGTGGAATTAATTTTTGTTCTTGGAGACTTTTGGATCCATTATCGCAAGGTTTGCCGTCTGCGCTCATTAAATAATTTTCTTTGTGCATAAATATTTGATCTCGACTATTTATAATACTATGTATTTGTGATCGTGTTACGATTTGTGGATCGTTAAGATCTTTGGTTTTATCCGGATCAAATTTATTGAAATTTTTATCGATATCGACTTCATCGTCGTCGTTGTCATCGTCATTGTTATTGTCATCGTTGTCGCTATCACTGTTATTAATATTGTTTTCATTGTCATTAATGTCATCATTGTTATTGTTACAATTTTCGCTGTTTTTAATTACCTCACAGTTATGACTAATACTGTCCTGTTTGTCCTTGTCGTCCGTATTATTAGTAAACGAATCGTGATTTTTTATTATTTTCGTTACGGTCATCCAAGTCCTTTGTCAGGTCGTCTATGATCTGTAATAGGTTGGGTGGAATGGTTGACATTATATCTATAATATTTGGACCGGTTCTTGGTGCAGGATTTATACTTTTTTCCTCAGGAGAAGGGGAGGGAGGGGAGGGATTTGTATCATTCAGATTTTTCACAATCTGAATCTCGTCCTTTGGTTCTTGGTGTACCTCTGCTTCTACAATATGTTGTGTGAAGGGTGGTTCTTGTAATTCTCTTCGGGTGAATGGTACACTTTCCCCTTCTATTGAGACTGTTTTACGGGTTTGTATTGTTGGTTTACATTCAGGCTCTGATTCCTCTATCATTGATCCTCTTCGGGGTGATGACGGGAGAGGTCGTGGATTTGCGTTTCTAATATGGGCTTCTTCGTCTTCCGAGCATTCTTCGATTTCGTCGAATAATGGTTGTATTGTATATATTTGTATAGGATTCCTTGATAATGCGTCAGCGTTCACATTTGTTTTTCCGGCTTTGTAAATGATTTCGTAGTCGTACTCAGCTAATTTAATTTTCCAACGTGCTAGTCGCGAAGTAGGATCTTTTGCTTTGTGAAGCCAAGTCAGCGGTTTATAGTCGGTAACCAAAATAAATTTATTACCATAAAGGTAAGATCGGAAATGTCCTACTGCGTAAAACTATTGCCAATAATTCTTTTTCGATTGTGGAATAATTCTTTTCAGCGTCATTTAGTACACGAGAAGCATAACTTATGGGTCGATCTTTTCCTATTGGTCCTTGACTTAGGATAACGCCTATGGCTGTTCCTGACGCATCCGTTGTTACGACGAAAGATTTAGAAAAATCGGGATATTGCAACACCGGTTCTTTACATAATGTATTTTTCAATGTGGTGAAAGAATCTTGTTCTTTTTGATTCCATTTAAATTCCACTCCGTTTTTAAATAAATTTGTCAGGGGTTTCGCAATGTTAGAAAAATCCTCTATAAATCTGCGATAATAACCTGTTAATCCGAGAAATTGTTTTATGTTTTTTTGATTTTTGGGTACAGGGAAATTTTTTACTGCTTCTATTTTCTTCGGGTCGGGATGTACTACGTTTTCGTTTATCACGTGTCCCAAGTAGGTAACTTCTTTTCGAAGAAATTCACATTTTTCCGGTTGCAGTTTCAGTTTTGCTTCGCGCAAATTTATTTATTAACTTCTGAAATTTAATTTCGTGTTCTCTTAATGAACTTGCATATAAAATGATGTCGTCTAAATAGACGAATATTTCCGTTCCTTGCATTCCAGTTAGTATCCTATTCATTAATCTTTGAAATGTGGCCGGAGCATTTTTTAAGCCAAATGACATTCGGTCGAATTCGTAATGGCCATGAGGAGTTGAAAAAGCTGTTTTATGGCTGTCATCCGAGTGTATCTTAATCTGGTGAAAACCAGAAGCTAGGTCAAAAACCGAAAAATATTTAGCACCTCCTAATTGGTCGAGAATGTCTGTTATATTGGGAAATGGATATGCGTCGCCGATGATTTTTTCATTTAGTGAGCGGAAGTCTAACATCATTCTCCACCGTTTGTTGCCGTTCGAATCGATCTTTTTTGGGACAATCCAAACTGGAGTGTTATATAGAGATTCTGATGATTTTATAATATCTTGGTCTAGTAAATCTTTTACTTGATGATCGATTTCTTCTTTATGCGTGGGGGGGAATCGGTACTGTCTTGTGGAAGACATGTAACATCGGAATGTTATCATTTGTATGAATGTAATGTTGCAGAACATTAGTGAATCCGAGAGACTCTCCTGGCAGATAAAAGCAATCTGCATTTTGTTCTATTGGCTTTTCAACAGCCATACGCTCTTCATTGTTTAAATGGTCGAATTTGATAAGTTCCATTATTTTATTATACCGAAAAATTTTGTTTGTTTCTACACAAGATATTTCATTTGATTCTGAGCTCGAAAACATTGTATTGAGTTTTGAGGTTGGTCCAGATTTTAAATTTGAATTTAATTTAGAGTTAATATTAGAATTTCGATTTGAATTTGAATTTGATATTGAATTTGAATCTGGATCTGAATTAGGAATAGAGTTTGATTTTGAAATTGAGATTGATTTTGATTCTAATTTTGATGTTGAATTTGTGTTTGAATTAGAATTGCAATTTTTATTTGAATTGATTTTTTAATTAGAATCAGAATTTGAATTAGAATTAGAGTTAGAATTTGAGATTGATTTTGATTCTAATTTTGATGTTGAATTTGTGCTTGAATTAGAATTGCAATTTTTATTTGAATTGATTTTTTAATTAGATTCAAAGTTTGAATTAGAATTGCAATTTTTATTTGAATTGATTTTTGAATTAGAATCAGAGTTTGAATTAGAATTAGAGTTAGATTTAAGATTAGTTAATTCATTGAATTCGAATATTTGTATAGTGGGTACAAATACATCGTAATCTTCTTCGGTCGTATTTATTACCCGTAAGTGTGCCTTTCCATCTCGTACGGTCACCAGCGCATTACCTAAGTAAACGCCTTCGGCCAAATTTAGTTTAGGGACATATCCTTTTTTTAATTCTGGATTAGCTTGAATGTACGAGGGGTGTTCAAAAAGTAAGTTTCCCTGCTCCGGGAAAAAAGCAAAACACAATTTTTAGGTTAAAGTAACATATGTATTTATTGTTTGACTTATAAACTATTTTTCTACATAGTCCCCTTGGACTTGAATACATTTTTTATATCTGTTCTGAAGCTTTGACAAACCTAGTTTATAAAAATCCGTGCCCTGTTTTTTAAAGAATAATTTAACAAAGTCTTTCACTTCATCATTTGAATTGAAGTGATGGCCACCCAAACTTTCCTTTAACTTAGGAAAAAGATAAAAGTCACTTGGTGCGAGATCTGGAGAGTAGGGTGGGTGATCAAAAATTTCCCATTTGAATTTTTCCAGTAAGGTTTGTGTTTTTTTTGCTGAATGAGGCCGTGCATTGTCGTGAAAAAGCAACACTTTTCTCGATAATTTTCCAGGACGCTTTCGTTTAATGGCACTTTTAAGTTTATTTAGCACTTCACAGTAACGATCTGCATTTATCGTGGTACCGGATTCAAGAAAATCAATTCAAAAAACAGGGCACGGATTTTTATAAACTAGGTTCGTCAAAGCTTCAGAACAGATATAAAAAATGTATTCAAGTCCAAGGGGACTATGTAGAAAAATAGTTTATAAGTCAAACAATAAATACATATGTTACTTTAACCTAAAAATTGTGTTTTGCTTTTTTCCCGGAGCAGGGAAACTTACTTTTTGAACACCTCTCGTATAATTGTGAATTTGCCCTTGCAGGAATAGTTAAAATTTCCTTAGGTTCGAATGGTATCCTAATATCATCCCATTCCAGATAATTTGTCTTGTAATTTACGTTGGCTTTGCATTGATTAAAGAAATCGGAGCCTATTATTCCGTCCTGTGATATAGGAAATTCGTCTTCCACTAAATGAAACGCGACTGGACGTCCTAAGATGTTTACCTGTCCTAGCCCTAAGGTGGACACATGGTGCGCCGTAATTCCCGTTAGTTTCAGAATCTCGTTCCTATTTACTTGGACATTAGATTTTAAGGATCCTTTTTTGATGATGTTCGGCCCTGAACCGCTGTCTATTAGGAATTTTAAAGAACCATTCAAATCTCTGCTTTCTAGTCTGACTGTTGGTACTTCTTCCGTGCGCGTTAGATTTATTGTTCGATATCCATATCGAATGCCGTCGTTATCGCTCGAGCGGGGCGTATATTTGTATTTCCCGGAATCGTCCCTGTCTTCGCAGGAATTTCCCCGTTTCCCTGCGCTTGGCTACGAACCTGATTGTTAAATACTCGCTTGCGGCATTTTTCAATTGCATGCCCCACCTTTTTGCAATATCTGCACATAATTTGAGACATATTACCAGGATTTTGTGGTCCTCCCAGGAGTGGTGGTATTCGCGTATTGTTGTAATTTCGATTATTCGATGCGAAGTTTGGCTTGAGTTTACGTTAGAAAAAAAATTTCGTCTAAGTTGATTGCTGCTGATAAGTCTACAACGGTCGGCGGTATGCCCGATTTTATGGCAATATTGGCACGTTATTGCTTCGGCATTTACCCGACGCACGAGCGCATTACCTGCGTGTTTGTTATCACTGGACGTTTTTTCTCCAAGCACTACTTGTCTTATCGTTTTCACAGTCTCGAGTTCTCTTTCGGCGCCTATAGCGCGGCTCTCCAATTCCTCGAATGTTCCTTCTTTTGATATTACTATTTCCGGATTTAAACCACGTAGGAAACATATTCTTAAATGCTCGTCCACGGATCTCTTAAAATCGTGGCTAATTTCATTCAATTGCCGTTTTTGGGCGTCTATTATACGCTTTCCTATTTCGCGGACACGATTCGCATAACTCGATACTTTTTTGTCTCTCTTCTGACATATGTAAGCGAGTCGAGCTTGCGCCTCGTAAACCGTTTCTCTAGGACTTGCTACGTAAAAATTCGACTAAACCCTGTAAGGAATTAAATACTCTCCCGAGTATGGATCTATGAGCATCCCTCTTTAATTTGTTACGCATTGCGCGCACTAAGATAATTTCTTGTGAAGGCGCAATCATGCTGAGCGCTTCTTCACATCCTTCCACGAAATGAGTAAACGCGATATTATCTCCGTCAAAATTAGGTACAGCTTCTAACGCGTCTCTGATTGAAAAGTACATGAAATTAAGGTCGGTAGATGGTGTCGTTGGAGTACCTTGTGGTTGTTCTAAATGTTGCTGCTGTTCTTGTAACTGACGAATGAGACGTTCTTGTTGTTGCAGTCTTCGTTGTAGATCGACGATATCGACTTCGTTTGTCGGTATTGTTTGTTACGAGATTTTTCCCTGGCGGAATATGCACTACCTTGCTCATAGATAAAACTTTTGCACAGCTTAGTCACTTGCGATTTCTTTTCCGCACAACCTAACAGAGCGTATCCCACCGCTGTCACCAAATTTTTGTTACGTCTAATGTTGTTGTTGAAATTTTTCTCCGTTTTTGAATCAATGTATTTAAACAATTTACTTAGGGACCGGAGATTAAGTTGTGCGGCTAAGGATGCGGTTCACTGGGAAGTATTGGATAATTTAGAGGAAGGGTAATCTTGAATCTGGTGCCAAAAAGATCGCGAAGTTTATAGGCGAATCTACGTGGATCGGGCTTTGGAATGGTTTTATAATTAGGAAACATGAGGTTGACCTCCAATTTACTTAGAGCGTAAACAGGTTCGCGGGGTGAGTCTACCGGTTTGTCTTGGTCTAGCAATTGTGCGCAAGTTTTTGAAAATAGGAGAAAGGATCTTAATTTGAAATAAGGGCCGATTTGATTTGGAACCTCAATCTCTTTTCTCTTTGTCTTCGTCCGCTTTTGGTAGGCATGGAGATAATGCAAAAAAAAGAATTATAATGTTTCGGAGAACCGTCGTAAACGGGGGCCACGCTATTGGCAGCGACAGTCGTAACAGCTTCTGGATACGAGAAAATTATGAATTCTCCGAGGAAGTGTTAACGAACGGGGGCCACGCTATAGGCAACGACAGTCGCAACAACCCCTCAGATATTCATATATATATATGTACTTGTATGTAATAGATTTAGAGATTAGAGATTTAGAGGTTCCGGCGATAGATTCGATTCAATATTATCGTTTATTAAAAAAAGGTAAATGCTATAGGTAAAACAATGCGAAAAAGAATAGTTAGGTCCTGATGCGGGGATAGTTCTCACCTTGATAGTATAACTAACTGACTGACTGTCTGGCTGATGACTGATGAATTGACCGAGCATAGGAAAAGAAGTGCAGTGCAGTGCAGTGAGGCTCTGTCTTTGACAGCTCCTTTTATATTCTGAAAGTGTGGGAGTGTCCTTTCAGAATCAATCGACATTCCTCAAAATTTGGTAGAACCTATACTCGCGCTTTCCTTGACATAAGACAGCAAGGCTCCACGTAAGCCCTACTCCTCACTCTACATGTTTATTCTTAATAAGTAATAGTTGAGTTTTAACAATTTGTAGTAATAAAAATTCGGTTTTCCTTAATATCCTTTATGCGAGGCGAATTCACTACATTCATATGTTTAAAATTAATTTAACTTTATTAGAAAAAGAAAAAGGGGAAAAAAAAGATATTCGTTCTCGCATTCAGGAAGTTTTCTATTTTACTGCTAATTACTTAATCGTTAAACGCTAATATAATATACATTATTATTAATGTTAATGTACGCTTTTATATTTGTTATTTTATAGGAGGGCTTCTTTGAGAAAGAGCGTGTGATATTCTTAGACATTCTTTCTAGGATAATCTGTAGATAATTTTTATGACGCATAAAAGTATATAACGTGATCTATCTGTTAGTTTGAATGTTTAAATAAAGAAACTGAATATACCCTCTTATTAAAGAGAAAAGGAATTTTCGGTTTCAAAATAAAGATAAAATAGAGAAATCTAGCGATAAGATAAAAGTAAAGTATAAATCTTATATCTATGAAGAATAAAAGGATTTTATCGGGATGTAACACTGGTCATCTATTTATATTTTTTTTTAGTGGAATAAACCTGGAGAATACACTTAAATGACGTATCAATAATAGAACTTCAAAGATAATAGAGAGTTTTTTCACAATAAAGTGGATTTAGATACGGTGAACGCCTTTCCTTAATTAGTCGCTAAGAAGATAATGTGAATGATATCGATTATGTATCTTTTTTCTTAGAGTGAAAAATAAAAATTTTTTGTTTGTATGTGTATATATATATATATATGCATACATATATCGTTTTGCGTGACGCTGTATGTGTAAAAAACAACGGCGTTATACGAGTCAATCAGCTGTAACCAGTATGACCCGCGTTCACAGTATCGTTGCCGCGCAACATTACTGTCAATTCAATGTAGTGTAGTAATGTTCTACACACAACCATATGTGTGTGTGTGTGTGTGTGTGTGTGTGTGTGTGTGTGTGTGTGTGTGTGTATTTATATAGTGTTTTGAGTCCACCAAATAGAAAAAATGTAGTAGCAGAATATTGTCTGCCTTTGATAAGAGAAGGTTATGGGTGCTTTCTAACAAGCGACTCACTAAGTACAATATCTCATCCTTGTATTAGCGAACAAGATTGTAATGATGCACCGTGTCATACTGTGTCTCTTGTTGGAAGGTACTCTAGAAGGCCAAAATTGGTTATTGTGATGTTACTTGTTGGAAGGCACCCTATAAAGCCAGAATGGGAANTACAATATCTCATCCTTGTATTAGCGAACAAGATTGTAATGATGCACCGTGTCATACTGTGTCTCTTGTTGGAAGGTACTCTAGAAGGCCAAAATTGGTTATTGTGATGTTACTTGTTGGAAGGCACCCTATAAAGCCAGAATGGGAAAGGTTAGCATCTTTATGTTATTCGTGAAAATATCACTTTTATTTATCATAGAAGTGATATGATTAAATGTTATAACAATAAATTGCGCTTTGCTTAATTATGATCCAATGTCAGAGGCGTTCATCGTGAGCTGACTATTTTTAATTTACTGCCAGAGGCGTTAATCGTGAGCTGGCTAGCTATAACAAAATGTCACAGCCGTAAATCGTGCTTTGGCTAGTTATAGACAAATGTCAGAGGCGTTCATCGTGGGCTGACTATTTTTAATTTACTGTCCGAGGCGTTAATTGTGAGCTGACTAGCTATAACAAAATGCCACAGCCGTAAATCGTGCTTTGGCTAGTCATAGATAAATGTCAGAGGCGTCCATCGTGGACTGACTATTTTTAATTTATTGGCAGAGGCATTCGATTATCAAATTTGGTGAAATACAATTACGGAACCAATTTGTAGAATTTTGCGTCTGCAATTAAAGAAATATGAATAGATGCATTGTCTTAATGGAATCAAAAGCTAATTGCTTGACATGATCGAAACAAAGAAACTAATGAAGAAAAAAAATTGAATATCAGTAAACAGTTTCTTTGAAACCTTACAACTTTTGTCTGAAACGTTTTTTCTAAAAACGTTATGTAATAGCCTTATAGCACAAGAATGGCCGTAATTCAATCGTAGAACGTGAATCATAGTCATAGGTCAACGCATTATATTTTGGCGTACTATGCATGCCGATATAAGTACAATTCACATTCCTTTACGATTATAATTATAGTCACTCTTATGTTCAGCTCTTAAATCCGGGTCTTTTTGGCCACCCTATATAATATATATGTTATACATATATATATGCTATACATATATATAACATACATTACACAGTCAATAGTCACATGCATAATTTTCATACGATGCTGTACGTTTATGAAATGTATATAAGTATATCATATTCAAAGTGTTTTAGCAAATGTATACACTTATAGGTCAATGTGTACGTTAAACTAACAGCAAGTTACAATAAGTATATTTTTACTAAATACACTCTGACTGTGACTTAGATATATCTTCGGATGCAACCATGTATTTGAAATACATGTATACACTTATAATGTAATAGCACTTTTTCCTTTATTTCCAATGCCATTTTAACTTAGGATGTAACATTGTCAGTACGTAAATACATTGCACATACATATGTAGCTATTCCATCTCTTTTTATTATGTTTAATGGGCCTTTTACAATTATAAGCCATAAATCAGTCATAGATAAGAAGTCAGACGCTAGAAATTGACTGTGATCGATCAATTTTTAGCTTCTGACTTCTTATTTGTAACTAATGGTTTATTGTAGAAGACCCATAAAAGAGAGATAGAAGTTACTCATACTTAGCTTTTCATGCAGATATGATATAGACACATTAGTGAATATTAGAATTATATTTTATGTGCATTATGATGTACACACATTACATAAAATATATTTCTAATTCATATTTACATACGTGTGTAGCTGCTTCATCTCTTTTTGTTACGTGTAAAAAGGTGTACTGATGTCCTCTTTTTTCTACGTTTAATAAAAAGAGATATGTTTTTTTATGGTCAGATATACAGATATTAGTGATATATGCTTTTTTATATTTTTAATATCAGAATATAATACATACAACTAATATAAATCAAAGCTAACGAGAGTCAAACGCAGATGATCAAACGTAACATCTTAAAAAAAATAATCAAATTATGAATTCTCTGATAAATCCTCATTTTATGTGTACATATATACGCATTATGTGTGTGTGTGTGTGTGTGTGTTTGTGTGTGTGTTTGTGTGTGTGTTTGTGTGTGTGTGTGTGTGTTTGTGTGTGTGTGTGTGTGTGTGTGTGTGTGTGTGTGTGTGTGTGTGTGTGTGTGTATATTCATCTTCAGCCTTCGCTCCTCCTTCGCATCTCCTTAAAGATATCTTAAAATTGTCTTATGCGATTTCAGACATTTTAATTATTGGGTAATTAAAAAAAAATATTGCGAAAATTGCAAAATGATAGAGGATTTTTCTACTCACGAGGAAAGGGATCCAATTATCCCCTTCCGATCATAGTAAGCTTTTAATATATTTTTCTCCAAACAAAAATAAGAGATTTTTTTCAAAAATAACATATTTTTTTATAAGTGTCCTAATGCACTTTTAAAGGGTGAAACACCCTTTAGAAAAAAATCGGTTTTTCTCTTTCGGAACGATTATAGCTGAAACTGTAAGATATAGAAAAAATTTTTTACAATGAAAATTGCATGGATTTAAGAGTACTTTAGAACCGTAATTAAAAAAATTATTTTTTATGAACAAATAATTTTTATTATAAATAATTACAAAATTTCTTTTTAATTATAGTTCTAAAGTACTCTTGAAGCAATTTTCATTCTGGAAATTTTTTTCTCTTATTTTTGTCTAGAGAAAAATATATTGTATTAAAAATTTATTATGTTCGGAGGGAGACAGTTGGGTCCTTTTCCTTGTCAGTTTAATCCATTTTGTCTACACATATACGAGAGCTTCGCATTAATTATCAGATACTTTGTATAATATTTTAGATTTTCTATAATTAAATTCTTTAACCCTCAGTTAATGTACGTATTTATCACGTACGTCATTATCGTATGACGGTATAACATATCCTGTCGATGTTAAGTGTTTCTAATTTTTGGTAAAATGTATCGATTAAAGTAACTATGTAAAACATTTGTTCTAAAGGAAAGCCCCATAAGTTGCCAAAAATTGTAAACAAAATTAACAATAATTAAAAGTGAATTTTACGAAAAAGTATGAAAATTACGAAAAACACTTTTTTCCAATTATTAATTCAGAGATAAAAATAAAAGAACTAAAGAAATGAACAGTTGAAAAAATATATAAATTGTAATTTTAAAAAATTTGTCAAAACATTCCGATGCAAGTATTTATTTAAAGTTGCACGATCTTTTATAGAAACAACATTTGATTACTGCTTGTAGGTAGGGAAAAGAATACGTTGAAGAATATACTTAATGTTTTAGATTGATTGTGTTGAAAGTCCGAAAGTTATCAGCGCAATCATGACTGAAATTTAATTAATACATAGTAATATATTATTTGAAACATATAACCGTATTTGGCGTTCTTATCATTGTTGTTTTATACATCTTTTCCCCTTCCAAATCATCTCCTCACATCCTGGTTTCTACAAATGCTGCGCGATTTTCAAACGCTCTACCACACTCCAATACGATAACTGAAGATTAAGAATAAAATACTTACTATAACTTGGAGTTACATGGTTTTCAGAAGCATTATTTACATCATGATAATCTTCTTCCTCATCATTTAAATTATTTTCCTTTTCACAAGCTTTGCCACTAGCTGATTGTAATAATCTTGACATTCGTAGAATCTCTCGATAAATAATTGGCATTCTATAATATTCGCGATGGATTTTTTCCTGGTGTCCCTCGTGTAATAAAATTAACAAAGTTGGCAATTTCACTATCCATCAAATTCAAATTGACTTCTAATGTTGCTACATGTTTACGTAGAGTACTACTACTGAAGCTTTACCTCGTAAAGCTTCAGATTTATCAGCGCCACATTCGAGTACTTACGCATTAGATCACATGCTCGTAGTGTGAATATTCATTATTAATATTTTCACAAGGAGTTTCAAAAACATAAGAATTTTTTTATCTAACGCCGGCTCGTTTTCTGTATTGAAGAATTAATTCTACACATTTCTGCAATTCAGAATCTAATAAAATTGGTAGTTTTCTTTTCACATATCGTAACGTACGTATTCCAACGCTATTTTTTGGCATTCAGATGAAAGTGCATTAAAGCCATCTGAATTTGTCTTTGAATCAATTTTTTCATAACTCTTGTAATCTTCGATAAACATTCTTTCTGTCTCTCCTGGTCTTCGTCTATTAAATAGCTGTATTGATATTAATTACTTTCAGAAAGTTGTATCCAATCTTTGAGAGAAAACTTTTTGTTAATATTTTCGAAACGTACTGCCGTACGTTATATATGTAAAAATCTGTCCAATTTTTTAATATCGTCAATAGACGGAAGTATAACGTTCTTTCTTCTTTTTAATTGCTGTTGCGTTTCTAAGGCAACTTTATTGACTGCTATATCATATTCATTTTTAACAATTTAAAAAAATTTTCTATCTGTTTTTGTTTTTCAGTATTGTCTTGAAATATTGTCAATTCATTTCTCCTGCAGATTTTAATAATGTGCCTAGTGAAGTTGCTAATGACGGAACTTTGTAAGTCTTTGTTAAAATATAAAGACCAGCGATGCATATTACATATTTTGGATGATAAATTGACGATAAATCATCTATCGTGACAATGCTGTTTAATTTCTAAAAGAAACCAACCAAGTTGTCTCAATCGCTGTTGTATCATGTCATGATGATGTGACGATGGATATTTTAAACAAAGTTTTTTAGACAAAATTTATTTCCATGTTTCATGATTAATTCATCATAGCGAATAATACGCGTTATTGTATCGTCCTTACATCGTGGCAATATTTCATGTAACATATTATTAGCCTGATTTGCGTATCTACCCATGACTTGCCGATTAAAAATAAAACAGAAATTTAGAATCTTTACGTTTTTCATTGATGCAATGCTTTGTATGGTATCTTAAATTTAATTTATTAAAAAATCCTTTGCATTTTGGGCAACTGACATAATCCTGCGCAGTATATTTTAATTCTTTAGATCTTCTACCAACTATTAATTTACCAGTATTAACATCAGTATTAACATTGTAATAAAAATTTTCCTCTCTTCGCAGCTTGTCAATCAATCTTTTTCTTTCATTACTTTTTTTGATAAATGAATAAAATTTTTAACTGACTTTTCATTTTTATATTTTCTTTTTAAGTGGCGATTAATTTTTAATTGCCATGTTTTGCAAAATGCGCAAAAATATTTCCTAAAAATACGTTTAGAACTTTTTAGAGGAGCTTGTTGAACATACATTTCTTCATTACATGATTTGTCACGAATATTAGTTGTCAATGAAAGATTTAACCCCGAATTATCAGAATTATTGAAAGAACTATTTTTTCTTGGACCATCTGCCAATCTATTGTTTAGAACATTACGTTCATTATGTTCTTCGAATTAATGTTCAAATGGAATATATTCATTGTGTGAGTCACTGTAGTCATCATTATTTTGAAAATCTAAAACAATTAAAACATAATTAAAGTCAACATTAATTCAAACTTAATTATTTCAATCACATTGAAATTTTAAAAATGTTGATTATCCTTTGATGAAGAATCAACCAACAAATCTTTTTCATATGCTAGCTGAGAATCAAATAAATTGTTTTGATTTTTTTTACTGATTCGAGTGTATCACTCAACATCACTTCATTGCTGAAATTATATATTAATCATATATAAATTAATATATTAAAAAAAAAACGGTTAGTCATTGTATAAGACAATGTGTTCTCACAAAAATGATTGACTTACCAATCTGACTAAAAAGTTACATTTTTTAATTATTGATCCTCAATATCTTCGCTTTGAGGTACTACTAACATATTGTCATTCCAACACCAATTCAACTCCTCATTTATTAATTCATTTGTAAATGAGATTTGATTTTTCAATAACACATTATTTAATGATTCCTCTACAATTGACATTTGACTTGTCGTCAACAAACTACTACTGTCACTATTATTAAACAAAACACATAATACTTGCTTAAATCATTATTAATATAAAATTATAAGTATGTAATACAGGGTTGTCACAAATTCCTCATCCTAAAATTCCATAACATTTCCATGATTTTCAGACAAAATTTCATGATTTTCCCTGATACTTTCAATAATATTTTGAAATTTTTTGTATTTTTATCCTGATTTGGAAACCGTCAAATATTTTATTGAGAGAGCATATTGAACATAACAATGTAAATCACTATTAATATTGGTGATACTGTTTTCATTTAATTGTTAAGTTGAATTATAAAACTGCGTAATTGTATATACGCAAACTAAATTTATTTAAAGCCAAGAATTTTAACCCTTACCGTACAAGCATGGGTCACTAGTGACCGAGCGATTCCCATTCGTGCAAGTTTCTCGGAAACTTTTGATAATTATAAATTATACATTTTATTATTTTCCAAAATAAAGTTTCAATATTTATTCCAGAAAATTGAAAGTATGTTAGTTAATTTTTTGAGTTCTTCAAAAATCATTTTGAATAAATGAAAAAAAATACAAATGGATTCTAATGACCCATGTTTGTACAGATAAGGCACCAAATTGTAGCTTGTATGGTCAAGGTTAATTTTTCAGAAAATTTTGCAAAATTCTCTGATTTTTCCTTGATTTTCTTGACCATTTTCAATTTCCCTGACATTTCCCTGATTTCTATCATTTTTAGTTTTGTCGCAACCCTATTAACACTAAAACTTTTTATTTACCTTTGAAGTCGTTCCTTGTTCTAAATTAGTTGATAATACCACTATAGGAGTAGAAAATGGATTGCTAATAATAGGTAATTTACGATTTGGAACTTCATCAGATGCATCATATCAGAACTTTCGTTCATGACATTTTCTAGAGAACATCAATGACATTATATACATATCTCTTTTGTTTTTAACTTTAAACAACTGATGTTTTAATATGTAATTTTGGATAAAATTCATGATAGAAATTAATTTACTTTATATATATAATAGAAAAAAGAAAAGATCCAA